>JAQNBH010000008.1:39674666-39815487 GCA_028752905.1 Cladorhizidae sp. MBARI D1340-BT2
AAGGTTGATGAATGTGTGTCTGGACTAGCTGGGAAGGTTGATGAATGTGTGTCTGGACTAGCTGGGAAGGTTGATGAATGTGTGTCTGGACTAGCTGGGAAGGTTGATGAATGTGTGTCTGGACTACATAGCTGGGAAGGTTGATGAATGTGTGTCAGGACTAGCTGGGAAGGTTGATGAATGTGTGTCTGGACTAGCTGGGAAGGTTGATGAATGTGTGTCTGGACTAGCTGGGAAGGTTGATGAATGTGTGTCTGGACTACATAGCTGGGAAGGTTGATGAATGTGTGTCTGGACTAGCTGGGAAGGTTGATGAATGTGTGTCTGGACTACATAGCTGGGAAGGTTGATGAATGTGTGTCTGGACTAGCTGGGAAGGTTGATGAATGTGTGTCTGGACTAGCTGGGAAGGTTGATGAATGTGTGTCTGGACTACATAGCTGGGAAGGTTGATGAATGTGTGTCTGGACTACATAGCTGGGAAGGTTGATGAATGCATGTCTGGACTACATAGCTGGGAAGGTTGATGAATGTGTGTCTGGACTAGCTGGGAAGGTTGATGAATGTGTGTCTGGACTACATAGCTGGGAAGGTTGATGAATGTGTGTCTGGACTAGCTGGGAAGGTTGATGAATGTGTGTCTGGACTACATAGCTGGGAAGGTTGATGAATGTGTGTCAGGACTAGCTGGGAAGGTTGATGAATGTGTGTCTGGACTAGCTGGGAAGGTTGATGAATGTGTGTCTGGACTACATAGCTGGGAAGGTTGATGAATGTGTGTCTGGACTAGCTGGGAAGGTTGATGAATGTGTGTCTGGACTACATAGCTGGGAAGGTTGATGAATGTGTGTCTGGACTAGCTGGGAAGGTTGATGAATGTGTGTCTGGACTACATAGCTGGGAAGGTTGATGAATGTGTGTCTGGACTAGCTGGGAAGGTTGATGAATGTGTGTCTGGACTAGCTGGGAAGGTTGATGAATGTGTGTCTGGACTAGCTGGGAAGGTTGATGAATGTGTGTCTGGACTACATAGCTGGGAAGGTTGATGAATGTGTGTCTGGACTAGCTGGGAAGGTTGATGAATGTGTGTCTGGACTAGCTGGGAAGGTTGATGAATGTGTGTCTGGACTAGCTGGGAAGGTTGATGAATGTGTGTCTGGACTACATAGCTGGGAAGGTTGATGAATGTGTGTCTGGACTAGCTGGGAAGGTTGATGAATGTGTGTCTGGACTACATAGCTGGGAAGGTTGATGAATGTGTGTCTGGACTAGCTGGGAAGGTTGATGAATGTGTGTCTGGACTACATAGCTGGGAAGGTTGATGAATGTGTGTCTGGACTAGCTGGGAAGGTTGATGAATGTGTGTCTGGACTAGCTGGGAAGGTTGATGAATGTGTGTCTGGACTAGCTGGGAAGGTTGATGAATGTGTGTCTGGACTACATAGCTGGGAAGGTTGATGAATGTGTGTCTGGACTACATAGCTGGGAAGGTTGATGAATGTGTGTCTGGACTACATAGCTGGGAAGGTTGATGAATGTGTGTCTGGACTAGCTGGGAAGGTTGATGAATGTGTGTCTGGACTACATAGCTGGGAAGGTTGATGAATGTGTGTCTGGACTACATAGCTGGGAAGGTTGATGAATGTGTGTCTGGACTAGCTGGGAAGGTTGATGAATGTGTGTCTGGACTACATAGCTGGGAAGGTTGATGAATGTGTGTCTGGACTAGCTGGGAAGGTTGATGAATGTGTGTCTGGACTAGCTGGGAAGGTTGATGAATGTGTGTCTGGACTACATAGCTGGGAAGGTTGATGAATGTGTGTCTGGACTAGCTGGGAAGGTTGATGAATGTGTGTCTGGACTAGCTGGGAAGGTTGATGAATGTGTGTCTGGACTAGCTGGGAAGGTTGATGAATGTGTGTCTGGACTACATAGCTGGGAAGGTTGATGAATGTGTGTCTGGACTAGCTGGGAAGGTTGATGAATGTGTGTCTGGACTAGCTGGGAAGGTTGATGAATGTGTGTCTGGACTAGCTGGGAAGGTTGATGAATGTGTGTCTGGACTAGCTGGGAAGGTTGATGAATGTGTGTCTGGACTACATAGCTGGGAAGGTTGATGAATGTGTGTCTGGACTAGCTGGGAAGGTTGATGAATGTGTGTCTGGACTAGCTGGGAAGGTTGATGAATGTGTGTCTGGACTAGCTGGGAAGGTTGATGAATGTGTGTCTGGACTACATAGCTGGGAAGGTTGATGAATGTGTGTCTGGACTACATAGCTGGGAAGGTTGATGAATGTGTGTCTGGACTAGCTGGGAAGGTTGATGAATGTGTGTCTGGACTAGCTGGGAAGGTTGATGAATGTGTGTCTGGACTACATAGCTGGGAAGGTTGATGAATGTGTGTCTGGACTAGCTGGGAAGGTTGATGAATGTGTGTCTGGACTAGCTGGGAAGGTTGATGAATGTGTGTCTGGACTAGCTGGGAAGGTTGATGAATGTGTGTCTGGACTAGCTGGGAAGGTTGATGAATGTGTGTCTGGACTAGCTGGGAAGGTTGATGAATGTGTGTCTGGACTAGCTGGGAAGGTTGATGAATGTGTGTCAGGACTACATAGCTGGGAAGGTTGATGAATGCATGTCTGGACTACATAGCTGGGAATGTGTGTCTGGACTAGCTGGGAAGGTTGATGAATGTGTGTCTGGACTACATAGCTGGGAAGGTTGATGAATGTGTGTCTGGACTAGCTGGGAAGGTTGATGAATGCATGTCTGGACTACATAGCTGGGAAGGTTGATGAATGTGTGTCTGGACTAGCTGGGAAGGTTGATGAATGTGTGTCTGGACTACATAGCTGGGAAGGTTGATGAATGTGTGTCTGGACTAGCTGGGAAGGTTGATGAATGTGTGTCTGGACTACATAGCTGGGAAGGTTGATGAATGTGTGTCTGGACTAGCTGGGAAGGTTGATGAATGTGTGTCTGGACTAGCTGGGAAGGTTGATGAATGTGTGTCTGGACTACATAGCTGGGAAGGTTGATGAATGTGTGTCTGGACTAGCTGGGAAGGTTGATGAATGTGTGTCTGGACTACATAGCTGGGAAGGTTGATGAATGTGTGTCTGGACTACATAGCTGGGAAGGTTGATGAATGTGTGTCTGGACTACATAGCTGGGAAGGTTGATGAATGTGAGTCTGGACTACATAGCTGGGAAGGTTGATGAATGTATGTCTGGACTAGCTGGGAAGGTTGATGAATGTGTGTCTGGACTAGCTGGGAAGGTTGATGAATGTGTGTCTGGACTAGCTGGGAAGGTTGATGAATGTGTGTCTGGACTAGCTGGGAAGGTTGATGAATGTGTGTCTGGACTACATAGCTGGGAAGGTTGATGAATGTGTGTCTGGACTAGCTGGGAAGGTTGATGAATGTGTGTCTGGACTACATAGCTGGGAAGGTTGATGAATGTGTGTCTGGACTAGCTGGGAAGGTTGATGAATGTGTGTCTGGACTAGCTGGGAAGGTTGATGAATGTATGTCTGGACTACATAGCTGGGAAGGTTGATGAATGTGTGTCTGGACTAGCTGGGAAGGTTGATGAATGTGTGTCTGGACTAGCTGGGAAGGTTGATGAATGTGTGTCTGGACTACATAGCTGGGAAGGTTGATGAATGTGTGTCTGGACTAGCTGGGAAGGTTGATGAATGTGTGTCTGGACTAGCTGGGAAGGTTGATGAATGTGTGTCTGGACTACATAGCTGGGAAGGTTGATGAATGTGTGTCTGGACTAGCTGGGAAGGTTGATGAATGTGTGTCTGGACTAGCTGGGAAGGTTGATGAATGTGTGTCTGGACTACATAGCTGGGAAGGTTGATGAATGTGTGTCTGGACTAGCTGGGAAGGTTGATGAATGTGTGTCTGGACTAGCTGGGAAGGTTGATGAATGTGTGTCTGGACTAGCTGGGAAGGTTGATGAATGTGTGTCTGGACTACATAGCTGGGAAGGTTGATGAATGTGTGTCTGGACTAGCTGGGAAGGTTGATGAATGTGTGTCTGGACTAGCTGGGAAGGTTGATGAATGTGTGTCTGGACTACATAGCTGGGAAGGTTGATGAATGTGTGTCTGGACTAGCTGGGAAGGTTGATGAATGTGTGTCTGGACTACATAGCTGGGAAGGTTGATGAATGTGTGTCTGGACTAGCTGGGAAGGTTGATGAATGTGTGTCTGGACTACATAGCTGGGAAGAACACTTCCATCAGATGTGATTATAGAGATATTATTAGTGATATAATTGCCTGGTCTTCTGAACCGAGTGAGCACTAGTCCCATTGGCTACTATATATATACACACACACATGCTTATCGTGCACTTGTTTGCTTATTCTTACGAGTGTCAATTGTAACGATCATCTGAGCGGGAAATACGATTAAACTATTCTGCTCTTTGTACACCGGCTCTCCCTGTTTAAACTTTCCCGGCCTACTGGAAGCGATTCATGGAAAGAAGCGATGGCCCACTTCTGGTGACGAGCTCTAGAAGGTTACGAAGAAGGAAATTTGGGCTCTTTGATTGAAGGCAACTGCGTTGAGGAGGAATGCCTGAGCACAGACCAGTTACCCATCCATGCCTCGATCAATTAAATAGTTGGCACACCTAAGCTAAAGTGAACCTTTAGCTTATCCCCAATATATAATATGCATGTCTCGTAAACGTTTGAGGTTTAGATGACCGATAAAATATGTTCTTGTTGTTGTTTGAAGGGGGGGGGGGGGAGGAACCTGGTCTTTTCCTTGTCACATTCATGCTGTATTGCTCATGCTTGTTCTGGGAAGGACCTCTTTGAAATGCTAATCAGCCTCAGCATGATGATCGAGGAAGTGTTCTATTAGCATAATCTTGTTGGACATTATTCCAAGAAGATGCTGTTTTAATTGGATGAAGTCAGACATCCTTCAATACCATCTGAGGATGTCTTGTGCAGATTGAACGATAGTTCCACAATTCAGTTTGCATGAGACCAGGTCTATTCGTCAAGGTTACCAATTGGCGCTGTGTTTGTACGCTTGCTACACAACGTGGTGTCGACGACACTGAGTCCAAGGTCAAAGCTCAGTGGTGTGTCCGATGGGGCCATGTAATATTCTAACACGATCCTGAGATCCTACGGCTGTAGCATGTCCTAGTCCTGGGAGAAATCAGAGGTCCCTGAAAATTAGGCAGATATATCGCCAGACCATTAGATCCCCTTCTAAGGATGCCACGTTACCTTATAATTTTTAGGTGGGGAATCAATTGAACCCTATCAAGAATCTGGTGGTCAGAGATTAGTATTTTCATAGCTTCTTTGTGTATACACTCTCTGCTTATTAACGAATATAGAATTAGGCTCAGAATTTAATCTATGGTGTAATTATACGTGCTCTGTTTTCAATGTCAGAGTTACTAAGCAGACCTGCTCACGCTGATAATGCCAGAAAGCCCGGGCAAAACTGTAACCCTTGACTACACACATGCACACACCTGCACGGTGCCTGATTGAATTGACTGCTTGAGATATGTAACATTGCGTGTAAAATTCTACAAACCCATGGAAAGTTTCAAGGGCAGAACACACCATTCAAGGGCTATCTCCTAGTGCTGTGCGCAGGTGGCGACTAGCGAAGGCATTCGTAGGTGTACCTAATACCATCAGTTGTAGTGCAATTGGGTATTAATGTCATGAGAATTGTAATTGAGGATGGGAGAAAATTACACGAGGGGAAGCCAACCCATTTAGATAATGAGTGGTATGTATATATGCTAACCTTCATTACAAGCTACCACATGTTAACACTATAGTTGGTTTCTGCGAGGGGAAGCCAACCCATTTAGATAACGAGTGGTATGTATATATGCTAACCTTCATTACAAGCTACCACATGTTAACACTATAGTTGGTTTCTGCACTTTGCATATATACATATATATATAGTAATAATAGAAAAGTATTGGGATGGCTAGTCCTACTGTCCCTGATGATTGCATTCGCATTAAACTATAGTAGGACTAGCCATCCCAGTACTTTTATATTAATACTATTCAATAGCTCTGCTTGCTTTAACACAGCATTGAGCACTATTTGTAGCCTTCATCAGCAAACTACCTTCTAAGTACATATATATATATATATATACTAATTTTCACTACAAATCTACCACATGTTAACACTAGAGTTGGTTTCTGCACTTTGCATACATATACTATTTTTCACTACAAATCTCACATGTTAACACCATAGTCATTTCCGCACTTTGCCAAAAAGGTAACATCAGCGTAGTTTGTGTACGGTTATTAGCGACCGCTATTAGTGAAAAGGTGTAATTGTTTTCTGATTGGCTGATTACAGTGGATTGTACTAGGGGAAGTGATGGATATCATATGGAAATGTTTGTGTAGTGCATAATTAGGCACACGGCGAGAACCATGAATATTAACCCCCTTGACATATCTCTCTATACGTGGTGCCCCCCCCCCCTTTCTCCCCCCTCCCCCTGTTGTGATTCCTCTGTGGTGCCCCCCCCTTTCTTTCTCCCCCCTCCCCCTGTTGTGATTCCTCCGTGGTGCCACCCCTCTTTCTTTCTCCCCCCTACCCCTGTTGTGATTCCTCCGTGGTGTCCCCCCTTTCTCCCCCCTCCCCCTGTTGTGATTCCTCCGTGGTGCCCCCCCTTTCTTTCTCCTCCCTCCCCCTGTTGTGATTCCTCCGTGGTGTCCCCCCTTTCTCCCCCCTCCCCCTATTGTGATTCCTCCGTGGTACCCCCCCCCCCTCTTTCTTTCTCCCCTCTCCCCCTGTTGTGATTCCTCCGTGGTGCTCTTTACTTTCTGTTCACCCTTTACCACAAGGTCATTTTGGTTTTAACTGAATCTTACCCAATTGTAAATGTTTCGATTGCTGAGCTTGTTTGTTGCTTGTTTGTTGCTTGTTTGTTGCTTGTTTATTGCTTGTTTATTGCTTGTTGTTGATGTTCTAAGTTGATAAAATCCTAATGTTCTGAAGGAAGATCCCTACACCCCCCTTATAGCAATGGCTGACCAGTAGAGGTTCGGTCCTACCTTACTATCCTTGAGTAATGTTTCTGAGGGTCAAACCTTCCATGCCACCAGTTTCAGCTTGGGTATTGCAACAACTTTATTTCAATCAGTACCTGCCCTTGTGCATCTTGTACAACCTCTCCACCCCGCCTCCCCTCGTGCTGCTGAAGGCACAGAAGCCCCACCCACCACCGCACTGCTGAAGGCATGGAGGCCCACCTCCCTCGTGCTGCTGAAGGCATAGAAGCCACACCCACCACCGTGCTGCTGCAGGCATGGAGGCCCACCTCCCTCATGCTGCTGAAGGCATGGAAGCCCCACCCACCACCGTCCTGCTGATTGCATGGAAGCCACACCCACCACCGTGCTGCTGCAGGCATGGAGGCCCACCTCCCCCGTGCTGCTGAAGGCATGGAAGCCACACCCACCACCATGCTGCTGATGGCATGGAAGCCACGCCCACCACCATGCTGCTGATGGCACGGAAGCTGTCTGCGTGCACTTGCTAATCTAAAGTGCAGGAGAATGGGTCAAAGTATCGAAATCGAAAATGCATAGCAAAGGGGTGTGGTCCCACTGCAGAGCTCGAGAATGTACACATTCATGGTCAACAATTTTTTATTTAGTTTCTAAGATGGCTCCATCAGTATGCTTCCTTTTGGCACAATAATCATAAGGTGCAGCTGAAGCCATACCAGTGATACACACAGACATAGACGGGCTTGTAATTCTCACATATTTGCAAGCTCACAAGACGAAAGTGGTTGGCCAGGATCTGCTTATAAACACTAGCAACAGTTTTTATCTAGTGAGCTCACAAACATGTGAGGGTGAGATAGGCAGCTTTGGGTGCATGTATCATTGGTGTGGCTTTGCCAACACATATAAGCTTTGTGCCAGAATAGAGGGCAGACAAGACTATTTTTAAATACTGATATAAATGCATGCATGTTGAGCTAAAGAGCTCTAAAGTAGGAGATAAAGTTTTTCTACTTGTTTACTAGATATTTTTATATTCATAACAATGTCACAGCAAGCAGTGTCCTAGCTGGCTTTAGTGTTAATCACTTCTAACTGGCTTTAGTGTGCCATCACTTCTAACTGGCTATAGTGTGCCATCACTTCTAACTGGCTTTAGTGTGCCATCACTTCTAACTGGCTTTAGTGTGCCATCACTTCTAACTGGCTTTAGTGTGCCATCACTTCTAACTGGCTTTAGTGTGTCATCACTTCTAACTGGCTTTAGTGTGCCATCACTTCTAACTGGCTTTAGTGTGTCATCACTTCTAACTGGCTTTAGTGTTAATCACTTCTAACTGGCTTTAGTGTGCCATCACTTCTAACTGGCTTTAGTGTGCCATCACTTCTAACTGGCTTTAGTGTGTCAGCACTTCTAACTGGCTTTAGTGTGCCATCACTTCTAACTGGCTTTAGTGTTATTCACTTCTAACTGGCTTTAGTGTGCCATCACTTCTAACTGGCTTTAGTGTGCCATCACTTCTAACTGGCTTTAGTGTGCCATCACTTCTAACTGGCTTTAGTGTGTCATCACTTCTAACTGGCTTTAGTGTGCCATCACTTCTAACTGGCTTTAGTGTGCCATCACTTCTAACTGGCTTTAGTGTGTCATCACTTCTAACTGGCTTTAGTGTGTCATCACTTCTAACTGGCTTTAGTGTGCAATCACTTCTAACTGGCTTTAGTGTGCCATCACTTCTAACTGGCTTTAGAGTGCCATCACTTCTAACTGGCTTTAGTGTGCCATCACTTCTAACTGGCTTTAGTGTGTCATCACTTCTAACTGGCTTTAGTGTTAATCACTTCTAACTGGCTTTAGTGTGTCATCACTTCTAACTGGCTTTAGTGTGCCATCACTTCTAACTGGCTTTAGTGTGCCATCACTTCTAACTGGCTTTAGTGTGCCATCACTTCTAACTGGCTTTAGTGTGTCATCACTTCTAACTGGCTTTAGTGTTAATCACTTCTAACTGGCTTTAGTGTGTCATCACTTCTAACTGGCTTTAGTGTGCCATCACATCTAACTGGCTTTAGTGTGCCATCACTTCAAACTGACTTTAGTGTGCCATCACTTCTAACTGGCTTTAGTGTGCCATCACTTCTAACTGGCTTTAGTGTGTCATCACTTCTAACTGGCTTTAGTGTGCCATCACTTCTAACTGGCTTTAGTGTGCCATCACTTCTAACTGGCTTTAGTGTGCCATCACTTCTAACTGGCTTTAGTGTGCCATCACTTCTAACTGGCTTTAGTGTGCCATCACTTCTAACTGGCTTTAGTGTGTCATCACTTCTAACTGGCTTTAGTAGTGTGTCATCATTTCTAACTGCCTTTAGTGTGCCATCACTTCTAACTGGCTTTAGTGTTAATCACTTCTAACTGGCTTTAGTGTGCCATCACTTCTAACTGGCTTTAGTGTGCCATCACTTCTAACTGGCTTTAGTGTGTCATCACTTCTAACTGGCTTTAGTGTGCCATCACTTCTAACTGGCTTTAGTGTGCCATCACTTCTAACTGGCTTTAGTGTGTCATCACTTCTAACTGGCTTTAGTGTGCCATCACTTCTAACTGGCTTTAGTGTTAATCACTTCTAACTGGCTTTAGTGTGCCATCACTTCCAACTGGCTTTAGTGTGTCATCACTTCTAACTGGCTTTAGTGTGTCATCATTTCTAACTGGCTTTAGTGTGCCATCACTTCTAACTGGCTTTACTGTGCCATCACTTCTAACTGGCTTTAGTGTGCCATCACTTCTAACTGGCTTTAGTGTGCCATCACTTCTAACTGGCTTTAGTGTGCCATCACTTCTAACTGGCTTTAGTGTGTCATCACTTCTAACTGGCTTTAGTGTGTCATCACTTCTAACTGGCTATAGTGTGCCATCACTTCTAACTGGCTTTAGTGTGCCATCACTTCTAACTGGCTTTAGTGTGCCATCACTTCTAACTGGCTTTAGTGTGCCATCACTTCTAACTGGCTTTAGTGTGCCATCACTTCTAACTGGCTTTAGTGTGTCATCACTTCTAACTGGCTTTAGTGTGCCATCACTTCTAACTGACTTTAGTGTTAATCACTTCTAACTGGCTTTAGTGTGCCATCACTTCTAACTGGCTTTAGTGTGCCATCACTTCTAACTGGCTTTAGTGTTAATCACTTCTAACTGGCTTTAGTGTGCCATCACTTCTAACTGGCTTTAGTGTGTCATCACTTCTAACTGGCTATAGTGTGCCATCACTTCTAACTGGCTTTAGTGTTAATCACTTCTAACTGGCTTTAGTGTGCCATCACGTCTAACTGGCTTTAGTGTTAATCACTTCTAACTGGCTTTAGTGTGCCATCACGTCTAACTGGCTTTAGTGTTAATCACTTCTAACTGGCTTTAGTGTGCCATCACTTCTAACTGGCTTTAGTGTTAATCACTTCTAACTGGCTTTAGTGTGCCATCACTTCTAACTGGCTTTAGTGTGTCATCACTTCTAACTGGCTTTAGTGTGCCATCACTTCTAACTGGCTTTAGTGTTAATCACTTCTAACTGGCTTTAGTGTGCCATCACTTCTAACTGGCTTTAGTGTGCCATCACTTCTAACTGGCTTTAGTGTGTCATCACTTCTAACTAGCTTTAGTGTGCCATCACTTCTAACTGGCTTTAGTGTGCCATCACTTCTAACTGGCTTTGGTGTGCCATCACTTCTAACTGGCTTTAGTGTGCCATCACTTCTAACTGGCTTTAGTGTGTCATCACTTCTAACTGGCTTTAGTGTGTCATCACTTCTAACTGGCTTTAGTGTGCCATCACTTCTAACTGGCTTAAGTGTGTCATCACTTCTAACTGGCTTTAGTGTTAATCACTTCTAACTGGCTTTAGTGTGCCATCACTTCTAACTGCCTTTAGTTTGCCATCACTTCTAACTGGCTTTAGTGTGTCATCACTTCTAACTGGCTTTAGTGTGCCATCACTTCTAACTGGCTTTAGTGTGCCATCACTTCTAACTGGCTTTAGTGTGTCATCACTTCTAACTGGCTTTAGTGTGTAATCTTCTAACTGGCTTTAGTGTGCTATCACTTCTAACTGGCTATAGTGTTTAACCTAGCTTTAGTTTGTAGCACTTCTAACTTGTTTACTGCGTACTCACTCTTAGTTTACAGTTTCCTCTAACTGGCTTCTGAATACCTCTCCCACACGGCTTCTAGGAAGTCTTTCTGAGGATATGTGGTTCAGGTAATTGCTCCCACCAGTCTCAAGTGCTGATCCTTAAGTGGACACTTCCTATAGCTGCCTTATCTGACCAACACCTAATTAACAACTGTAAGAGTGATGGTTTGCCTGGCTAATGAGTGGCTTCTGTGGCAAATTGATTCTGCATTCAGCGTTTTCAATGCCAAGACTATGCACTGAGATATATTCTGCTGGAGTTAAAATAGTTGTGGCTGGTGACTAATGGTGGTAGGATTTCTTGGGGGGATATTTAGCGGAGCATAAAGGAGAGTCACACCTCTCTTCTGCTCTTCATTCCATTTGTTCCTGGATTAGATGATCGCTTATGACAACAGCAAATGTTGACCCCCCCCCCCCCCTCGCCCCTAGTTAATTGTATGGGAAGCAATAATATAATTTCAAGAAGTGTTCTCCAGTACTTGCTAAGCTTCATCTCTCTGTCTTCAGACTGTCGTGTATTAATTCAAGTTCCATTCAGCAGGTAATACCTTGACCTGTTACCAATAACTCAAAATCGATTACTGAGTTAATCTGTTCCTATTCTGTCAGTCTCATCTCACAAGGAACTTTATCATATGGTGGAGGTGCAGTATTTTGTCAGGAAACCAATCACAGAAGCAGCTAGAAATTTCCTCAGTGTAAAAAGGGGAAGAGAGAGGTACACTGAGATTTGTTCTGATGCCATGTGTACCGGAGCTTCTTTGAGTCTAGCCTTCGTGGTGTGTGGTGAAGTGGTTGATATTGAGGTGGCATAAGTTTACGCACAATGCTGAGCAGGTTTGGAGCCCGCAACTCGTAACCAGACCTGTGCAACTTGTATTCCGGCTAATATAGTAGCTATGCAGCTGCAAAGTTGGACACAAACGGACTGTAATATTTGACCATTAAGGTCCCCTCCCTTCTCGGACTAAGAAGGATAGCTTTTTGCTTCTTCCTCCTCCCTCCTACCTCCTACCTCCCTCCCTCCCTCCCTCCTCCCTCCCTCCTCCCTCCCTCCTCCCTCCTTCCTCCCTGCTCTCTCCCTCCTCCCTCCCTCCTCCCTCCCTCCTCCCTCCCTCCTCCCTCCCTCCTCCTCCCTCCTCCTCCCTCCTCCCTCCCTCCTCCCTCCCTCCTCCCTCCCTCCTCCCACCCTCCCTCCTCCCTCTCTCCTCCTCCCTCCTCCTCCCTCCTCCCTCCTCCCTCCTTCCATCTTCCTCCTACCTCTTTCCTCCTCCCTCCTCCCTCCCTCCCTCCTCCCTCCCTCCTCTCTCCCTCCTCCCTCTTTCCTTCCTCTCCCTCCTACTCCCTTCCTCCCTCCTCCTCCCTCCTCCCCTCCTCCCTCCTTCCGTCTTCCTCCTCCCTCCCTCCTCCCTCCCTCCTCCTCCCTCCCTCCTCCCTCCCTCCCTCCTCTCTCCCTCCTACTCCCTTCCTCCCTCCTCCCTCCTCCCTCCTTCCGTCTTCCTCCTCCCTCTTTCCTCCTCCCTCCTTTCTCTTCTCTCCTCCCTCCCTCTCTCCTACCTCCTCCCTCCCTCCTTCCTACCTGGGTAACTTTCCCCTAAATAGACTATTAAAAGATACATCTTCTATTGCTACTGATCCCATTACACACACACACTTAGCAGCAACTTCTCTGCTGTGCCTCCCAGCAGCGGCAGGTATTCGCCATTCTGCTGTGCCTCCCACCAAGAGGCAGGTATTCGCCATTCTGCTGTGCCTCCCACCAAGAGGCAGGTATTCGCCATTCTGCTGTGCCTCCCACCAAGAGGCAGGTATTCGCCATTCTGCTGTGCCTCCCACCAAGAGGCAGGTATTCGCCATTCTACTGTGCCTCCCACCAAGAGGCAGGTATTCGCCATTCTGCTGTGCCTCCCACCAAGAGGCAGGTATTCGCCATTCTGCTGTGCCTCCCACCAAGAGGCAGGTATTCGCCATTCTGCTGTGCCTCCCACCAAGAGGCAGGTATTCGCCATTCTGCTGTGCCTCCCACCAAGAGGCAGGTATTCGCCATTCTGCTGTGCCTCCCACCAAGAGGCAGGTATTCGCCATTCTGCTGTGCCTCCCACCAAGAGGCAGGTATTCGCCATTCTACTGTGCCTCCCACCAAGAGGCAGGTATTCGCCATTCTGCTGTGCCTCCCACCAAGAGGCAGGTATTCACCATTCTGCTGTGCCTCCCACCAAGAGGCAGGTGTTCTGCCATTCTGCTGTGCCTCCCACCTATGGGTAGGATTTGGGCAAGAACTTTGAACTCTAGATATCCCGTGATCTTCTATGGATGTCCAAAGTTCTTACCACCTAACACTAGCTAGGGGTAGGGATTTAGACAAGAACTTTGAAACCTAGATATACCGGATTCTTCTATGGATGCCCAAAGTTCTTGCTTCCCAATTACTAACTAGGACTATGTGCCTGGGATTAAGCAGGGAACCACGTTGAAGTCTGGTCATCCAATTACTAGCTAGGACTATGTGCCTGGGATTAAGTAGGGAACCACGTTGAAGTCTGGTCATCCACAGGTATCCAGGGTCAGTCCACCATGTAACACTAACAGGGTCAGTCCACCATGTGTAACACTAACAGGGTCAGTCCATTATGTGGGACACTGACGGGGTCAGTCCACCATGTAACACTAACAGGGTCAGTCCACCATGTAACACTAACAGGGTCAGTCCACCATGTAACACTAACAGGGTCAGTCCACCATGTAACACTGACAGTGTGTAAACCTCCTACAACCAATACTGTACCCTGAGTGAGAGACTGGTGGAGGTTTAGTGGTGAAACTTGATGACTGCTTAGCGACCACACAAAACCTGAATGTGTAGCTCTCAAGATGTTCTGTAATTGATTAGGTGGCCAGGCAGCTGCTCTGGTGTACCTCAGTTTATTTTTTATTTGCCTTAATGGACTTGGTGGTGTGCTAATTGGTAGAACTGTGATGATTAGGTTTGGCTCCAAATGCTTAATAATGTGCAAATTAATCGAATTGTTGGCACAGGTCCCTCCATGTATGCTCTGGAGAGAGCGCCTCCGCTCTCTATCGTGTGGAGTTTGTTACCTAGGAAACCCATTAGTGCGAGAGAACCCTTGGCATAATTGGCCGGCTGTCAACATGATTGTTTGTGCGTGCAATTATCGCTACTACCTATTATTAGTTGTGCACTAGGAAGAAGCCTATTGCACCCTGCTACCATAGTAGGCACATTTGTGTAATATATGGAATAACTTCGTTGTTGAATTAAATTGTGGTTGAGCTTGTGCAGCTGTTTACCACGAGTGCTTCTCTAAGAACCCGGTAAGAAATGGGTAGTTATATTTAGAACGTTCTATGTTGGGTGCCGTCTCAACTAATCCTGCAAGAAATGCGTAGTTATATTTAGAACGTTCTATGTTGGGTGCCGTCTCAACTAATCCTGTAAGAAATGCGTAGTTATATTTAGAATGTTCTATGTTGGGTGCCATCTCAACTAATCCTGTAAGAAATGGGTAGTTATATTTAGAACGTTCTATGTTGGGTGCCATCTCAACTAATCCTACAAGAAATTGGCAGTTATATTTAGAACATTCTATGTTGGGTGCCATCTCGACTAATCCTGCAAGAAATACGTAGTTATATTTAGAACGTTCTATGTTGGGTGCCGTCTCAACTAATCCTGCAAGAAATGCGTAGTTATATTTAGAACATTCTACTTTGCGTGTGGTTTGCTTGCTGGTAGTGACAAGTCTTCAACTACACCTCAATAAATTAGCTAAGTTATTCCTTCTGTTACAAGACTATTCATTACTAGCTGATGATAATAACAACAACAACAACAATAAAAATAATAATAACAATTGTGCACATGAAACTTACCCAATTCAGCTGCGTGCGTTTGTTTGTCTATAACATGCAAAAACATCATTTTTGAACCGAGTTGTGATCGAGTCTCGACATCTGTCAAGCATAAGCACTACTAAGGTAATCTTGCAAGAGAACAAGGAGTAGCACAGAGGACTCGAAACATGACAGTCTTTTCTTGCTGGGTTGGTTGAGTAGTTCCCATGTCAACAGCTGTACACACTCAAACACTGCTCGGATGTATCTCCCTATTGCTGTTGCTTGGAACTCGAGTGATGGTGCTTGAATCTGTACAACTGTTTAGCATGGGAACTACTTAACTAGATCGGCAAAAAAGGAGTGTTATATTTAGGATGGCCTAAATTAGACCTGTTTCCTTGCAGGCTTAGTAAACCTTTCCATAATTTGCATGACAGTACGTACATCATTGTTGCTCGGAGGGAGTGCGGCGCCCTAGGGGCACTTTAAATGGATTCCATCTGCCACATACCCACTAATGGAGTAGTCTCATGACCTGTGCATTAGCTGTGTGGTCATATGACTGACCTTCTATGAATGAGCTGATTGGTAATGAGGACTTTCTGGCTCCTAAAACAAACTCTTCGAGCTTGTCTGGCTTCCCATTATCTCTCCAGTTAAGACAATGTTTGGTTAATGATGGTTGCTCTCTGTCAGCTGATTTATGTGTGTATGCATGTGTGTGGATGCATGTGTGTGAGTGTCTGTGACCACAAGTGTGGGGAGGGGGGGGGGGACCACTGTATGAGCAAAAAGGAGCCACAGCGTTGCCCAAGGATCGGAGGATTGCTAGTCAACATACACACAGGCCAATCACATGACACTTGCAGCACGAGCTTTGTTACTCCTAACTGGAAAATTAACCATGTAACGACCATTTATTGACGTAGTGTGTGTGTGTGTTGTGTATATATGTGTTGTGTTGTGATGTGTGGTGTGTATATGTGATGTGATGTGTGTGTGTATGTGATGTGTGTATGTGATATGTATGTGTGTATGTGATGTGTGTGTGTGTGTATGTGATGTGTGAGTGTGTGTGTATGTGATGAGTGTGTGTGTATATGTGATGAGTGTGTGTGTGTATGTGATGTGTGAGTGTGTATGTGATGTGTGAGTGTGTATGTGATGAGTGTGTGTATATGTGATGAGTGTGTGTGTGTATGTGATGAGTGTGTGTGTATGTGATGTGTGAGTGTGTGTATATGTGATGTGTGTATATGTGATGTGTGAGTGTGTATGTGATGTGTGTATGTGAGTGTGTGTGTATGTGATGTGTGTATGTGATGTGTGTGTGTATGTGATGTGTGTGTGTATGTGAGTGTATGTGTGTATGTGATTTGTGTGTGTGTATGTGATATGTGTGTGTGTATGTGATGTGAGTGTGTATGTGATGTGTGAGTATGTGATGTGTGAGTGTGTATGTGATGTGTGTATGTGAGTGTGTGTGTGTATGTGATTTGTGTGTGTATGTGATATGTGTGTATGTGATGCGAGTGTGTATGTGATGTTTGTATGTTATGTCTGTGTGTATGTGATGTGAGTGTGTATGTGATGAGTGTGTGTGTATGTGATGTGTGAGTGTGTATGTGATGTGTGTGTTTATGTGATGTGAGTGTGTATGTGATGAGTGTGTGTGTGTGATGTGTGAGTGTGTATGGTGTAAAAGCAAGCCAACACAGTATGCCGACATTAGGTTTTGTATTGCATTGCATGTACCATATTTATAAGGATTTTTCTGCGTCGTACGTCCACCACCTGTAATCAGCATGAGCAGGACTGCATGCACATGTGCATATTAATGTGAAGTACATGAGCAGGACTGCATGCACATGTGAATATTGATGTGAAGTACATGGGCAGGACTGCATGCACATGTGAATATTGATGTGAAGTACATGGGCAGGACTGCATGCACATGTGAATATTGATGTGAAGTACATGGGCAGGACTGCATGCACATGTGAATATTGATGTGAAGTACATGAGCAGGACTGCATGCACATGTGAATATTGATGTGAAGTACATGGGCAGGACTGCATGCACATGTGAATATTGATGTGAAGTACATGGGCAGGACTGCATGCACATGTGAATATTGATGTGAAGTACATGAGCAGGACTGCATGCACATGTGAATATTGATGTGAAGTACATGGGCAGGACTGCATGCACATGTGAATATTGATGTGAAGTACATGAGCAGGACTGCATGCACATGTGAATATTGATGTGAAGTACATGAGCAGGACTGCATGCACATGTGAATATTGATGTGAAGTACATGAGCAGGACTGCATGCACATGTGAATATTGATGTGAAGTACATGGGCAGGACTGCATGCACATGTGAATATTGATGTGAAGTACATGAGCAGGACTGCATGCACATGTGAATATTGGTGAAGTACATGGGCAGGACTGCATGCACATGTGAATATTGATGTGAAGTACATGGGCAGGACTGCATGCACATGTGAATATTGATGTGAAGTACATGGGCAGGACTGCATGCACATGTGAATATTGATGTGAAGTACATGGGCAGGACTGCATGCTCATGTGAATATTGATGTGAAGTACATGCATGCACATGTGAATATTGATGTGAAGTACATGAGCAGGACTGCATGCACATGTGAATATTGATGTGAAGTACATGCATGCACATGTGAATATTGATGTGAAGTACATGAGCAGGACTGCATGCACATGTGAATATTGATGTGAAGTACATGCATGCACATGTGAATATTGATGTGAAGTACATGAGCAGGACTGCATGCACATGTGAATATTGATGTGAAGTACATGAGCAGGACTGCATGCACATGTGAATATTGATGTGAAGTACATGGGCAGGACTGCATGCACATGTGAATATTGATGTGAAGTACATGAGCAGGACTGCATGCACATGTGAATATTGATGTGAAGTACATGAGCAGGACTGCATGCACATGTGAATATTGATGTGAAGTACATGGGAAGGACTGCATGCACATGTGAATATTGATGTGAAGTACATGAGCAGGACTGCATGCACATGTGAATATTGATGTGAAGTACATGGGCAGGACTGCATGCACATGTGAATATTGATGTGAAGTACATGAGCAGGACTGCATGCACATGTGAATATTGATGTGAAGTACATGGGCAGGACTGCATGCACATGTGCATATTGATGTGAAGTACATGGGCAGGACTGCATGCACATGTGAATATTGAGGTGAAGTACATGGGCAGGACTGCATGCACATGTGAATATTGATGTGAAGTACATGGGCAGGACTGCATGCACATGTGAATATTGATGTGAAGTACATGAGCAGGACTGCATGCACATGTGAATATTGATGTGAAGTACATGAGCAGGACTGCATGCACATGTGAATATTGATGTGAAGTACATGGGCAGGACTGCATGCACATGTGAATATTGATGTGAAGTACATGAGCAGGACTGCATGCACATGTGAATATTGATGTGAAGTACATGAGCAGGACTGCATGCACATGTGAATATTGATGTGAAGTACATGGGCAGGACTGCATGCACATGTGAATATTGATGTGAAGTACATGAGCAGGACTGCATGCACATGTGAATATTGATGTGAAGTACATGAGCAGGACTGCATGCACATGTGAATATTGATGTGAAGTACATGAGCAGGACTGCATGCACATGTGAATATTGATGTGAAGTACATGGGCAGGACTGCATGCACATGTGAATATTGATGTGAAGTACATGAGCAGGACTGCATGCACATGTGAATATTGATGTGAAGTACATGAGCAGGACTGCATGCACATGTGAATATTGATGTGAAGTACATGCATGCACATGTGAATATTGATGTGAAGTACATGAGCAGGACTGCATGCACATGTCAATATTGATGTGAAGTACATGGGCAGGACTGCATGCACATGTCAATATTGATGTGAAGTACATGGGCAGGACTGCATGCACATGTGAATATTGATGTGAAGTACATGAGCAGGACTGCATGCACATGTGAATATTGATGTGAAGTACATGGGCAGGACTGCATGCACATGTGAATATTGATGTGAAGTACATGAGCAGGACTGCATGCACATGTGAATATTGATGTGAAGTACATGGGCAGGTTTGCATGCACATGTGAATATTGATGTGAAGTACATGAGCAGGACTGCATGCACATGTGAATATTGATGTGAAGTACATGGGCATGACTGCATGCACATGTGAATATTGATGTGATGTACATGAGCAGGACCGCATGCACATGTGAATATTGATGTGAAGTACATGGGCAGGACTGCATGCACATATGAATATTGATGTGAAGTACATGGGCAGGACTGCATGCACATGTGAATATTGATGTGAAGTACATGAGCAGGACTGCATGCACATGTGCATATTGATGTGAAGTACATGGGCAGGACTGCATGCACATGTGAATATTGATGTGAAGTACATGGGCAGGACTACATGCACATGTGAATATTGATGTGAAGTACATGGGCAGGACTGCATGCACATGTGAATATTGATGTGAAGTACATGAGCAGGACTGCATGCACATGTGAATATTGATGTGAAGTACATGAGCAGGACTGCATGCACATGTGAATATTGATGTGAAGTACATGGGCAGGACTGCATGCACATGTGAATATTGATGTGAAGTACATGAGCAGGACTGCATGTACATGTGAATATTGATGTGAAGTACATGGGCAGGACTGCATGCACATGTGAATATTGATGTGAAGTACATGGGCAGGACTGCATGCACATGTGAATATTGATGTGAAGTACATGGGCAGGACTGCATGCACATGTGAATATTGATGTGAAGTACATGAGCAGGACTGCATGTACATGTGAATATCGATGTGAAGTACATGGGCAGGACTGCATGCACATGTGAATATTGATGTGAAGTACATGAGCAGGACTGCATGCACATGTGAATATTGATGTGAAGTACATGGGCAGGACTGCATGCACATGTGAATATTGATGTGAAGTACATGGGCAGGACTGCATGCACATGTGAATATTGATGTGAAGTACATGAGCAGGACTGCATGCACATGTGAATATTGATGTGAAGTACATGCATGCACATGTGAATATTGATGTGAAGTACATGAGCAGGACTGCATGCACATGTGAATATTGATGTGAAGTACATGAGCAGGACTGCATGCACATGTGAATATTGATGTGAAGTACATGAGCAGGACTGCATGCACATGTGAATATTGATGTGAAGTACATGGGCAGGACTGCATGCACATGTGAATATTGATGTGAAGTACATGAGCAGGACTGCATGCACATGTGAATATTGATGTGAAGTACATGAGCAGGACTGCATGCACATGTGAATATTGATGTGAAGTACATGGGCAGGACTGCATGCACATGTGAATATTGATGTGAAGTACATGGGCAGGACTGCATGCACATGTGAATATTGATGTGAAGTACATGAGCAGGACTGCATGCACATGTGAATATTGATGTGAAGTACATGGGCAGGACTGCATGCACATGTGAATATTGATGTGAAGTACATGGGCAGGACTGCATGCACATGTGAATATTGATGTGAAGTACATGAGCAGGACTGCATGCACATGTGAATATTGATGTGAAGTACATGAGCAGGACTGCATGCACATGTGAATATTGATGTGAAGTACATGGGCAGGACTGCATGCACATGTGAATATTGATGTGAAGTACATGCATGCACATGTGAATATTGATGTGAAGTACATGAGCAGGACTGCATGCACATGTGAATATTGATGTGAAGTACATGAGCAGGACTGCATGCACATGTGAATTTTGATGTGAAGTACATGAGCAGGACTGCATGCACATGTGAATATTAATGTGAAGTACATGAGCAGGACTGCATGCACATGTGAATATTGATGTGAAGTACATGAGCAGGACTGCATGCACATGTGAATATTGATGTGAAGTACATGAGCAGGACTGCATGCACATGTGAATATTGATGTGGAGTACATGAGCAAGACTGCATGCACATGTGAATATTGATGTGAAGTACATGACCAAGACTGCATGCACATGTGAATATTGATGTGAAGTACATGAGCAGGACTGCATGCACATGTGAATATTGATGTGAAGTACATGAGCAGGACTGCATGCACATGTGAATATTGATGTGAAGTACATGAGCAGGACTGCATGCACATGTGAATATTGATGTGAAGTACATGAGCAGGACTGCATGCACATGTGAATATTGATGTGAAGTACATGGGCAGGACTGCATGCACATGTGCATATTGATGTGAAGTACATGGGCAGGACTGCATGCACATGTGAATATTGATGTGAAGTACATGAGCAGAACTGCATGCACATGTGAATATTGATGTGAAGTACATGAACAGGACTGCATGTACATGTGAATATTGATGTGAAGTACATGAGCAGGACTGCATGCACATGTGAATATTGATGTGAAGTACATGAGCAGGACTGCATGCACATGTGAATATTGATGTGAAGTACATGAGCAGGACTGCATGCACATGTGAATATTGATGTGAAGTACATGAGCAGGACTGCATGCACATGTGAATATTGATGTGAAGTACATGAGCAGGACTGCATGCACATGTGAATATTGATGTGAAGTACATGAGCAGGACTACATGTACATTTGAATATTGATGTGAAGTACATGGGCAGGACTGCATGCACATGTGAATATTGATGTGAAGTACATGGGCAGGACTGCATGCACATGTGAATATTGATGTGAAGTACATGAGCAGGACTGCATGCACATGTGAATATTGATGTGAAGTACATGAGTAGGACT
The DNA here is from genome assembly GCA_028752905.1 of Cladorhizidae sp. MBARI D1340-BT2. Lineage (NCBI taxonomy): Eukaryota > Metazoa > Porifera > Demospongiae > Poecilosclerida > Cladorhizidae > Cladorhizidae sp. MBARI D1340-BT2. Next base: position 39,696,677 of record JAQNBH010000008.1, read on the forward strand.
GCATGCACATGTGAATATTGATGTGAAGTACATGAGCAGGACTGCATGCACATGTGAATATTGATGTGAAGTACATGAGCAGGACTGCATGCACATGTGAATATTGATGTGAAGTACATGAGCAGGACTGCATGCACATGTGAATATTGATGTGAAGTACATGAGCAGGACTGCATGTACATGTGAATATTGATGTGAAGTACATGGGCAGGACTGCATGCACATGTGAATATTGATGTGAAGTACATGAGCAGGACTGCATGCACATGTGAATATTGATGTGAAGTACATGGGAAGGACTGCATGCACATGTGAATATTGATGTGAAGTACATGAGCAGGACTGCATGCACATGTGAATATTGATGTGAAGTACATGGGCAGGACTGCATGCACATGTGAATATTGATGTGAAGTACATGAGCAGGACTGCATGCACATGTGAATATTGATGTGAAGTACATGAGCAGGACTGCATGCACATGTGAATATTGATGTGAAGTACATGGGCAGGACTGCTTGCACATGTGAATATTGAAGTTATGTACATGAGCAGGACTGCATGCACATGTGAATATTGATGTGAAGTACATGGGCAGGACTGCATGCACATGTGAATATTGATGTGAAGTACATGGGCAGGACTGCATGCACATGTGAATATTGATGTGAAGTACATGGGCAGGACTGCATGCACATGTGAATATTGATGTGAAGTACATGAGCAGGACTGCATGCACATGTGAATATTGATGTGAAGTACATGGGCAGGACTGCATGCACATGTGAATATTGATGTGAAGTACATGAGCAGGACTGCATGCACATGTGAATATTGATGTGAAGTACATGAGCATGACTGCATGCACATGTGAATATTGATGTGAAGTACATGAGCAGGACCGCATGCACATGTGAATATTGATGTGAAGTACATGAGCAGGACTGCATGCACATGTGAATATTGATGTGAAGTACATGAGCAGGACTGCATGCACATGTGAATATTGATGTGGAGTACATGAGCAGGACTGCATGCACATGTGAATATTGATGTGAAGTACATGGGCAGGACTGCATGCACATGTGAATATTGATGTGAAGTACATGGGCAGGACTGCATGCACATGTGAATATTGATGTGAAGTACATGAGCAGGACTGCATGCACATGTGAATATTGATGTGAAGTACATGAGCAGGACTGCATGCACATGTGAATATTGATGTGAAGTACATGCATGCACATGTGAATATTGATGTGAAGTACATGAGCAGGACTGCATGCACATGTGAATATTGATGTGAAGTACATGGGCAGGACTGCATGTACATGTGAATATTGATGTGAAGTACATGGGCAGGACTGCATGCACATGTGAATATTGATGTGAAATACATGGGCAGGACTGCATGCACATGTGAATATTGATGTGAAGTACATGAGCAGGACTGCATGCACATGTGAATATTGATGTGAAGTACATGAGCAGGACTGCATGCACATGTGAATATTGATGTGAAGTACATGAGCAGGACTGCATGCACATGTGAATATTGATGTGAAGTACATGCATGCACATGTGAATATTGATGTGAAGTACATGAGCAGGACTGCATGTACATGTGAATATTGATGTGAAGTACATGAGCAGGACTGCATGCACATGTGAATATTGATGTGAAGTACATGAGCAGGACTGCATGCACATGTGAATATTGATGTGAAGTACATGCATGCACATGTGAATATTGATGTGAAGTACATGAGCAGGACTGCATGCACATGTGAATATTGATGTGAAGTACATGAGCAGGACTGCATGCACATGTGAATATTGATGTGAAGTACATGGGCAGGACTGCATGCACATGTGAATATTGATGTGAAGTACATGGGCAGGACTGCATGCACATGTGAATATTGATGTGAAGTACATGGGCAGGACTGCATGCACATGTGAATATTGATGTTAAGTAGTAGTCTTGCTGAATCATTTATGGAAGAGCCCTGATCAAGGGCAATTACTACCTGGCTGTGTGGAGAACTGGCTGCACAGTCAGTAGAGGAGAGAGAACTGGCTGCACAGTCAGTAGAGGAGAGAGAACTGGATGCATAGTCAGTAGAGGAGAGAGAACTGGCTGCACAGTCAGTAGAGGAGAGAGAACTGGCTTCACAGTCAGTAGAGGAGAGAGAACTGGCTGCACAGTCAGTAGAGGAGAGAGAACTGGCTGCACAGTCAGTACAGGAGAGAGAACTGGCTGCACAGACAGTAGAGGAGGGAGAACTGGCTGCACAGTCAGTAGAGGAGAGAGAACTGGCTGCACAGTCAGTAGAGGAGAGAGAACTGGCTTCACAGTCAGTAGAGGAGAGAGAACTGGCTGCACAGTCAGTAGAGGAGAGAGAACTGGCTGCACAGTCAGTACAGGAGAGAGAACTGACTGCACAGTCAGTAGAGGAGAGAGAACTGGCTGATTAGTCAGTAGAGAAGAACTGGCTGCACAGTCAGTGGAGGAGAGAGAATTAGATGTTTAGTCAGTAGAGAAGAACTGGCTGCACAGTCAGTGGAGGAGAGAGAATTAGATGTTTAGTCAGTAGAGAAGAACTGGCTGCACAGTCAGTGGAGGAGAGAGAATTAGATGTTTAGTCAGTTGAGGAGAACTGGCTGCACTGTCAGTGGAGGAGAGAGAATTAGATGTTTAGTCAGTTGAGGAGAACTGGCTGCACAGTCAGTAGAGGAGAGAGAATTAGATGTTTAGTCAGTAGAGAAGAACTGGCTGCACTGTCAGTAGAGGAGAGAGAACTGGCTAATCCAGTGAGTGATGTTATCGTAATGCAGAGTTCCCTTTAGCAGCGGATGCCAACTGGTGAATGTGTGTCTGGACAAATGATGGTGGTGAGATACATATTGCTGGTATGCTAAACCCAAGTGACAGCACGTCAGTGCAAGTGTGTGTGTAGGCATTTGGTGTCTGAGGATTGAGATCAGCTGTGTTCCTGCCTCCATTTCCTGCAGATAGAACACCATAAAAGCTACTTGTTGAGCAGACCACTTATAGCATCAGCCAGTAAGAACAAGGCCACTTAGTACCAGCAATTGTTCTGCAAACAATGCACATACACAGATGGAGTCGATTTGTTACAGATCTCTGAGTGTATGAACAGTGCTAGCTCGAAGGGTTGAACTGACGCAGAACAAGAGCGGACATCATACCTACAAGTCTGTCTGGATGCTGAGCAACCGAGAAAACATTGTTTTTCCAGCTGGAGGAGACATGATCTACGCTTAACAAATAGTGGCTGGAACCAATAGTGAAGTAGGTGTTTAACAAGCGGAGGCTAGAACCAACTGGAAAGTAGGTGCTTAACAAGTAGAGGCTAGAACCAACGGTGAAGTAGGTGCTTAACAAGAAGAGGCTAGAACCAACAGTGAAGTAGGTACTTAACAAGCAGAGGCTATGAAGTAAGTACTTAACAAGAAGAGGCTAGAACCAACAGTGAAGTAGGTACTTAACAAGCAGAGGCTAGAACCAACAGGAAAGTAGGTACTTAACAAGAAGAGGCTTGAACCAACAGTGAAGTAGGTGCAGAGGCTAGAACCAACAGGAAAGTAGGTACTTTAACAAGAAGAGGCTTGAACCAATGTTCAGTGAAGTAGGTGCTTAACTAGCAGAGGCTAGAACCAACAGGAAAGTAGGTGCTTAACCAGTAGAGGCTAGAACCAACAGTGAAGTGAAATAGGTGCTTAATAAGTAGAGGCTAGAACCAACAGTGAAGTAGGTGATTAACAAGCAGAGGCTAGAACCAACAGGAAAGTAGGTGCTTAACAAGTAGAGGCTAGAACTAATAGAGAAGTAGGTACTTAACAAGAAGAGGCTAGAACCAACAGTGAAGTGGGTACTTAACAAGTAGACGCTAGAACCAACAGTGAAGTAGGTACTTAACAAGCAGAGGCTAGAACCAACAGGAAAGTAGGTACTTAACAAGAAGAGGCTTGAACCAACAGTGAAGTAGGTGCTTTACAAGCAGAGGCTAGAACCAACAGTGAAGTAGGTGCTTTAACAAGCAGAGGCTAGAACCAACAGGAAAGTAGGTGCTTAACAAGAAGAGGCTAGAACCAATGTTCAGTGAAGTAGGTGCTTAACAAGCAGAGGCTAGAACCAACAGGAAAGTAGGTGCTTAACAAGTGGAGGCTAGAACCAACAGGAAAGTAGGTGCTTAACAAGAAGAGGCTAGAACCCACAGTGAAGTAGGTACTTGACAAGCAGAGGCTAGAGCCAACAGGAAAGTAGGTGCTTAATTAACAAGCAGGGGCTAGAACCAACAGTAAAGTAGGTGCTTGATTTAAAACAATCAGCATGATCGACAATTAGATTGTCTGGAGAAAATGTGTTTTGTGTGCCTGCTCTACTATTGACAGGATTTGTGCAGCTTATGAGTCTTGCTGCAGATGTTAGCGAGAATCTTTTAAGGGCATTTGACTGATTGGAACTAAAGCCACACCTTCTGTGGTTTGTAACCGCGCACTTTTTTGCCGGTTGTTAGAGGTCGTGCATGCCTCATCTGGTACAGGGTTGTCAGCCCCTCTATGTCGTGTGAGAACTGTTGAAAAACTCTGCCATTTGTAAAGCAACAAACAAAAAAGGCCACTTATTTTTGTGACTATTAGAGATGAATCATAAAGTATTAGTCAGAGGAGGTTTAGGTTGGGGCTAAGGGGGAGATCTAGATGAATACAGCAGTGGTTCTTTGAAGCGTGGAAAGCTTTATGTGGACTGTACCCAGTTTATGACCATGCTTGTATGTGCACTGTACCTAGTATATGACCATGCTTGTATGTGCACTGTACCTAGTATATGACCATGCTTGTATGTGCACTGTACCCAGTATATGACCATGCTTGTATGTGCACTGTACCTAGTATATGACCATGCTTGTATGTGCACTGTACCTAGTATATGACCATGCTTGTATGTGCACTGTACCTAGTATATGACCATGCTTGTATGTGCACTGTACCTAGTATATGACCATGCTTGTATGTGCACTGTACCTAGTATATGACCATGCTTGTATGTGCACTGTACCTAGTATATGACCATGCTTGTATGTGCACTGTACCTAGTATATGACCATGCTTGTATGTGCACTGTACCTAGTATATGACCATGCTTGTATGTGCACTGTACCTAGTATATGACCATGCTTGTAAGTGCACTGTACCCAGTATATGGCCATGCTTGTAAGTGCACTGTACCCAGTATATGACCATGCTTGTATGTGCACTGTACCCAGTATATGACCATGCTTGTATGTGCACTGTACCTAGTATATGACCATGCTTGTATGTGCACTGTACCTAGTATATGACCATGCTTGTAAGTGCACTATACCCAGTATATGACCATGCTTGTAAGTGCACTGTACCCAGTATATGACCATGCTTGTATGTGCACTGTACCTAGTATATGACCATGCTTGTATGTGCACTGTACCCAGTATATGACCATGCTTGTATGTGCACTGTACCCAGTATATGACCATGCTTGTATGTGCACTGTACCCAGTATATGACCATGCTTGTATGTGCACTGTACCCAGTATATGACCATGCTTGTATGTGCACTGTACCTAGTATATGACCATGCTTGTATGTGCACTGTACCCAGTATATGACCATGCTTGTATGTGCACTATAGTATATGACCATGCTTGTATGTGCACTGTACCTAGTATATGACCATGCTTGTAAGTGCACTGTACCCAGTATATGACCATGCTTGTATGTGCACTGTACCCAGTATATGACCATGCTTGTATGTGCACTGTACCCAGTATATGACCATGCTTGTATGTGCACTGTACCCAGTATATGACCATGCTTGTATGTGCACTGTACCTAGTATATGACCATGCTTGTATGTGCACTGTACCTAGTATATGACCATGCTTGTATGTGCACTGTACCTAGTATATGACCATGCTTGTATGTGCACTGTACCCAGTATATGACCATGCTTGTATGTGCACTATAGTATATGACCATGCTTGTATGTGCACTGTACCTAGTATATGACCATGCTTGTAAGTGCACTGTACCCAGTATATGACCATGCTTGTAAGTGCACTGTACCCAGTATATGACCATGCTTGTATGTGCACTGTACCTAGTATATGACCATGCTTGTATGTGCACTGCACCTAGTATATGACCATGCTTGTATGTGCACTGTACCTAGTATATGACCATGCTTGTATGTGCACTGTACCTAGTATATGACCCATGCTTGTATGTGCACTGTACCTAGTATATGACCATGCTTGTATGTGCACTGTACCTAGTATATGACCATGCTTGTATGTGCACTGCACCTAGTATATGACCATGCTTGTATGTGCACTGTACCTAGTATATGACCATGCTTGTATGTGCACTGTACCTAGTATATGACCCATGCTTGTATGTGCACTGTACCCAGTATATGACCATGCTTGTATGTGCACTGTACCCAGTATATGACCATGCTTGTATGTGCACTGTACCTAGTATATGACCATGCTTGTATGTGCACTGTACCTAGTATATGACCATGCTTGTATGTGCACTGTACCTAGTATATGACCATGCTTGTATGTGCACTGTACCTAGTATATGACCATGCTTGTATGTGCACTGTACCTAGTATATGACCATGCTTGTATGTGCACTGTACCTAGTATATGACCATGCTTGTATGTGCACTGTACCTAGTATATGACCATGCTTGTATGTGCACTGTACCTAGTATATGACCATGCTTGTATGTGCACTGTACCTAGTATATGACCATGCTTGTATGTGCACTGTACCTAGTATATGACCATGCTTGTATGTGCACTGTACCTAGTATATGACCATGCTTGTATGTGCACTGTACCTAGTATATGACCATGCTTGTATGTGCACTGTACCTAGTATATGACCATGCTTGTAAGTGCACTGTACCCAGTATATGACCATGCTTGTATGTGCACTGTACCTAGTATATGACCATGCTTGTATGTGCACTGTACCTAGTATATGACCATGCTTGTATGTGCACTGTACCTAGTATATGACCATGCTTGTATGTGCACTGTACCTAGTATATGACCATGCTTGTATGTGCACTGTACCTAGTATATGACCATGCTTGTATGTGCACTGTACCTAGTATATGACCATGCTTGTGTGTGCACTGTACCTAGTATATGACCATGCTTGTATGTGCACTGTACCTAGTATATGACCATGCTTGTATGTGCACTGTACCTAGTATATGACCATGCTTGTATGTGCACTGTACCTAGTATATGACCATGCTTGTATGTGCACTGTACCTAGTATATGACCATGCTTGTATGTGCACTGTACCTAGTATATGACCATGCTTGTATGTGCACTGTACCTAGTATATGACCATGCTTGTATGTGCTACACAACCAGTCCCTGTCATGTAGAGGTAGCAGCAGGTGTTTGCTGTGGCAATGTCAGCCACTGCATACCTGTCAGCAAAATCTGGGACCATGCTCTTAGCGCATTATAGCAACCAGAAGGATAGAGAGAGAGTTGAGGATAGACAATAACAGGGGGGGGGGTTTATGGGGGAAATGTGATGCTTAACATTCTAATTAAATAATTTGCATTGGGATTTTTCAAATATCTTGAGGGAGTGTGGAATATACCAGGACCTCCCCCCTTCCCCTCCCATTTTCCCATTCCTATCCCGACTATGAAACTTGTATGTGATCTTACTCCTCAAGAGGTATTTATGTGGTTTCTAAAAGCTAAGAAAGACAAATATCACACTGGGTTGAGACAGGTTGAAGTAGGTTGACAATATAGCTCTATGGAGACACACACTGGACCAACACCACACTGGGTGGAGGCAGGTTGAAATCGGTTGACAATAGCTCTATGGGGACACACACTGGACCAACACCACACTGGGTGGAGGCAGGTTGAAGTCGGTTGACAATAGCTCTATGGGGACACACACTGGACCAACACCACACTGGGTGGAGGCAGGTTGAAGTCGGTTGACAATAGCTCTATGGGGACACACACTGGACCAACACCACACTGGGTGGAGGCAGGTTGAAGTCGGTTGACAATAGCTCTATGGGGACACACACTGGACCAACACCACACTGGGTGGAGGCAGGTTGAAGTCGGTTGACAATAGCTCTATGGGGACACACACTGGACCAACACCACACTAGGTGGAGGCAGGTTGAAGTCGGTTGACAATAGATCTATGGGGTTTCTTACACTGGACCAACACACACTAGGTTGAGGCAGGTTGAAGTAGGTTGACAATGGCACTAAAGCCAGATCAACATCGTGCATGGTTTAAGTGTGTTGAAGCAGATTAACAATAGCTCTAAGGTGGCCTTGTAAATGTCGTCAGTAAAGAGCAAGAGAGGACTATTGTACAACCTACGGTGGTGTGTACTTGAACTTTGATACCCTAGACTTCTCCATTATGTCCTTATTCTGGGGCTTCATTTTCCCCCTGAGTCACCTGATGATTGGTCTCTCCCCCCCTCTCTCATGTGACACTGATTATGTGTGTGAGTGTGTGTGGTGGTCCGATCTTTGTTCTGCTCGTTGAGGTTCATCTGCAAACGTGGGTGCGTGTTTGACAGGTTTATTTTGCCATGTCTGTCCGTGGGTTTTATGATTTTCTACGAAATGGTGTCATCTAGATGTGTGTTTTCCGAGGCAGATGATTGTTATTGTTAGTTTACTGTATTGCATGAATTGATTACGACTACTGTATGCAATGTTTGAGATATGTATGACGTCTGCTTGACCACGAGAAGCGTGATCATCAAGAGAGCGTATCTGTTGAAGAGAGAAGTGTGCTGGTGCTCTTCATCTGCACTTGCAATCATTCCTGTGGTTGTTTTCTGGAGGAAATTAGTTAGTGATGTCTGTCCGAGTTTGGCTGCACAAAATGAGGTAATGGTGTCTGTCAACATTTGGCTCCATGTGTGCAAATACCAGAGCTGGTACCATCAGACAATGAAGTCCTTCTCATAATCTCCTCTTACTCTCATCTTGTTCATAATCTCTCCCTTCTCTCATCTGGTGTGAATGTTAGCACACATGTGAAGCTGGTCGTCTTTTTTATCGTGTGCGGGGCTGAAAATTCCAGCAACCGGCAGTAATCTGCATGCAGCTGTTTCACGCACGTGCTGATACAAGAGGTAGCATATAGCGACAGAGAGGGTGGGAGGGAGAGGGAGGGAGGGAGGAAGGTGTCAAAGCCACGGCAGAAACTGGGTTCTATTTTGTTGCGTCTGAGTCAGCTCTGAATCATGATTACACGTTATTTTTAATGCTCTGTTCTCTTACGAAGATAATGAATGCGATTAGTGCTAGAAGCTTCTCATCATAATTGGCTATAATATGCCCCAACGATGAGCTGTTATAATGATGTCAATAATTAAGAGTGGAAGTTGTTGTGCCATGATGCTGGGCTCTGTTTACGTTTGTTGAGAATTGTTTGCTATTTGTTGCCACAAACAATTCTTGCAGTGTTTGTGGCTACTCAGACAGGGCTGGTAGACTAATCTTGCCATTGTGGCAGCAGTTCTCAGGGTCTCCATGTTAACCATAAAGTTGGCATAGTGTGGACATGCCCCAAGGTAGAAGTTTGCATTGCCATCTTCGCTTGCACTTGTACTTCTTCTCACTAGTCTCTGCCTTTCTCTGTCCAGCTCTCTCCAGGCACTTCTTTCCCCATCTGCTAATGCTGCTCTCTAGTCTCTGCCTTTGTTCGGCTCTCTCTGGATGTTTCTTTCCCTGTGTGATAATGCTGTTCTTCTTTCTCTCTCTCTCTCTCTTAATACTTGCTCTGCCTCAGTCTCTTCCCTCTCCACCTCTGTGTCTCTTCCCTCTCTGTCTCTGTCTCTCCACCTCTGTCTCTCTCTTCTCCGACAATGCGGCATTTTGCAGGTGTTTTGCTACGTATTGCATTGCACATGCTCAGTCGTGACACACACATGGACAAGCCTATTAATATATAGATAGATAGATAGATAGATAGTGGTAGTAGTAGTAATAGTAGAAGTAGTAGTAGAAGTAACAGTAGAAGTAGTAGTAGTAGTAGTAGTAATAGTAGAAGTAGTAGTAGTAGTAGTAGTAATAGTAGAAGTAGTAGTAATAGTAGAAGTAGTAGTAGTAGTAGTAGTAATAGTAGAAGTAGTAGTAGAAGTAGTAGTAGAAGTAGTAGTAATAGTAGAAGTAGTAGTAGTAGTAGTAGTAATAGTAGAAGTAGTAGTAGAAGTAGTAGTAATAGTAGAAGTAGTAGTAGTAGTAGTAGTAATAGTAGAAGTAGTAGTAGAAGTAGTAGTAATAGTAGAAGTAGTAGTAGAAGTAGTAGTAGAAGTAGTAGTAATAGTAGAAGTAACAGTAGAAGTAGTAGTAGTAGTAGTAGTAATAGTAGAAGTAGTAGTAGTAGTAGTAGTAATAGTAGAAGTAGTAGTAGAAGTAGTAGTAATAGTAGAAGTAGTAGTAGTAGTAGTAGTAATAGTAGAAGTAGTAGTAGTAGTAATAGTAGAAGTAGTAGTAGAAGTAGTAGTAATAGTAGAAGTAGTAGTAGTAGTAGTAGTAATAGTAGAAGTAGTAGTAGAAGTAGTAGTAGTAGTAGAAGTAGTAGTAGAAGTAGTAGTAGTAGTAGAAGTAGTAGTAATAGTAGAAGTAGTAGTAATAGTAGAAGTAGTAGAAGTAGTAGAAGTAGTAGTTTTTATTTTAATTATAAATTAGAGAAAATAACCACTTTCAAAAGTTATAAGGAGGTAATATTGTGTGAGAGTGTGTGTGCATGTGTGTGAATGTGCACGTGATTGTGGGTGGGAGTGTGCATGTTATTTTGTGGATGTGACCATAGCTGTGAGTGCACGTACCACGTGTTGATTTTTATCCCTTGATTTAGGCCTAGCAGTGCCTGGTCCCATAGCATGAAGACTAGAGAGGTGATGATGTGACTAGCAGTGCCTGGTCACGTAGCATGAGGACTAGGCAGGTGATGATGTGACTAGCAGTGCCTGGTCCCGTAGCATGAACACTAGACAGGTGATGATGTGACTAGCAGTGCCTGGTCACGTAGCATGAACACTAGGCAGGTGATGATGTGACTAGCAGTGCCTGGTCACGTAGCATGAACACTAGACAGGTGATGATGTGACTAGCAGTGCCAGGTCCCGTAGCATGAGGACTAGACAGGTGATGATGTGACTAGCAGTGCCTGGTCCCGTAGCATGAACACTAGACAGGTGATGATGTGAATCCACCTAACCTATTGACATGCAAAAGGTACCGAAGTTTGTGCATGCACAACTGCTGTGGCTCGCTGTGATAATTGATTAGCTTAACTTCGTCATGGAAACACAAAATCTAGTCTTCACTTTTGTAAGGCCCTCATGTTGAAAGCTTCTAATAAGAGGAGCAGTTCTTAATATGCTTGCTGTCTGTTTGCTAATTAGGGTGCAAGAAAATGGCGGCTTGACAACGAACATTTTCTTAGCAACAACACCTGTACACAGATGTAGTCAATTTCATATATATGTGTGTGAACCACCGTCTATGTCCTGGGGTAGCTGGAAGGGATAGTAGATGGTTGAACTATTGCAGAACACAGCTTAGCGTGTGTCAGGAGTGGACAAGGGCATCTACAGCTTAGCAAGTGTCAGGAGAGGACAAGAGCATCTACAAGTCTGTCTGGACTCCTGAAACCTGAAATGGAAGAAACACTGACACTAAAGTAGGAAGATACAAGGTCATGACAAATAGAGGATATAACTGACAGTGAAGTTGGTGCTTAATTAACAAAGAGCAGGCTTAATATAGGCAGTCATGGGCTACTGTTGGGTATGAATATTCATGAGTAAATGTTTTCCCTCAATTTAAGTTCAAAGTACAAAGCCACACTTGGCAGGCATTGAGAATGACGTAAATGCTCTCTAACTAACCAAATATGTTTGCGAGGCACTAGTGTTGGGTTTGGTTGAGCAAATAGATGCATCCTGGTTTTCTGCGTTGAATCTTGGCCACAGCCATGTTTAGTATAAAACAATTGCTGAATCGACATGTTCCTACAACTTACATACATGTAGTGTAGAGAAGCTCTTTGTTATAGCCGTGAGAATCAAGGTGATAATAGTTAATACCTGTACTGATGCCCATCCAGTATGACCGAGCTCCAACATGTCTTCATGACCGGCCAATGGCAAGTCTTCCGAGGGGAAATCTTTCACACCGAAGTCCCTTTGTCTTCTAAGAAAGAGAACGTTTCTTCAAGTCCAACATAAGCCAGCAGCTGCCTCGTTCTAACCACAAAACCTCTCACCTCAAACACACACCCCAACCAATGCCCAACAGTTATACTTCAAACAGACACCTGAGCCGAGTAAGAAAGTATTCTTGCTGTTTCAGAGTGTGTCTCTGTACCTTGAACCTGTAATATAATATGAAGGAGGGCTCTTACAGTATGAATATTCATGTCCGACATTGAATATTCATGTCCGACATTAGCTCGTCCTCTCAACAAACCAGCGAAACCAGCGCTTACGGCATGTGTGATTTGCCCTTTGTGCCATCCGAACCTCTACAGACATACTACCACATAAATAGCTGTCCTGCATGTGGTAGCATAACTGCATATAAAGAAGATCCTGGTTCTTAGTTTGCCAGGTAGATCATCCTCTAGAGGAGAGCTATCGGCTATATTTGGCCTCTGTTGCACTCTAGTTTAATGGCCTCCACTTTCATTCTCAACTAGGTTTTGATTATTCAAACCTCAACTGCTAATAGTGCCAATGGCTGCGGTGATCTCCTCCAACCATAAAAGGCAAGCTAAGTCGATGACTTCAGCTATAGGCTTACACAAGATACTACTGGCGTTGGATGGACAATGTTTCCGTTGTACCTTGGACCCAAGCACTTCTATGTGATCAAAATGTAGACTTTGTATGTGTTCTGTTTTAGCAGGTTGTGTGTGTGCGTGTGTGTGTGTGTGTGCGTGCATATGGCACAAGTAGAAATGTTGTGTTTGAGGTCAGCTACTGAAAGGTTGGCACCCACTAGGTTACTTGGGTGTGTTTATACCAATCCTTAGCACTAGCAGTATCTGTTAACTAATTGAGGCCTCTCTAGGTTTACGAGGGAGGGGGCGTCTTTGACAAGGTCACGAGAGGAACTTCTTCTGCGTAGCGTTACTCAGAGAGAAATGACCCTTTACCAACTGCAATTGGAACGATATGTTGCTAATGCTTAACAACGACGAGCATGTTGGATTTGGTGGTCATCATAAACACACCTCAACACCAACTTGTCATGCATGGGTTTTTTCTCACCCGCCTCAAGCCTATTAGCAGCTCTATCCATAGTCTTGTGTGTCCAACCCTTTTCTTACTTAGTGGAGAGAAGAGAAGGTTTGGGGGCACTGAATAGTCGAGCTGTTCTCACTTCCACTGTAGTGTTGATTGGTCAGTAATTCTTGTGGTCAGAGTAAAAGGGTGTGATTTGCTCTGCGCCATTTCATTTCCTGAGTTTTCCTTTCCCCCCCTCAGTATGGAAGCTTCTGTCCCCCTCAGTATAGAAGCTTCTGCCCCCCCTCCTCAGTATGGAAGCTTCTGTCCCCTCAGTATGGAAGCTTCTGCCCCCTCAGTATGGAAGCTCCTGTCCCCTCAGTATGGAAGCTCCTGTCCCCTCAGTATGGAAGCTTCTGTCCCCCTCAAGTATGGAAGCTTATGCCCCACTCAGTATGGAAGCTTCTGCCCCCTCAGTATGGAAGCTTCTGCCCCCCTCAGTATGGAAGCTTCTGTCCCCCTCAAGTATGGAAGCTTATGCCCCACTCAGTATGGAAGCTTCTGCCCCCTCAGTATGGAAGCTTCTGCCCCCCTCAGTATGGAAGCTTCTATCCCCTCAGTATGGAAGCTTCTGCCCCCTCAGTATGGAAGCTTCTGTCCCCTCACTATGGAAGCTTCTGCCCCCTCAGTATGGAAGCTTCTGTTCCCCTCAGTATGGAAGCTTCTGTTCCCCTCAGTATGGAAGCTTCTGCCCCCCTCAGTATGGAAGCTTCTGTCCCCTCACTATGGAAGCTTCTGCCCCCTCAGTATGGAAGCTTCTGTTCCCCTCAGTATGGAAGCTTCTGTTCCCCTCAGTATGGAAGCTTCTGCCCCCTCAGTATGGAAGCTTCTGTCCCCCCAGTATGGAAGCTTCTGATCCCCTCAGTATGGAAGCTTCTGTTCCCCTCAGTATGGAAGCTTCTGCCCACCCCTCAGTATGGAAGCTTCTGATCCCCTCAGTATGGAAGCTTCTGCCCCCCTCAGTATGGAAGCTTCTGCCCCCCTCAGTATGGAAGCTTCTGATCCCCTCAGCTTCTGTCCCCTCAGTATGGAAGCTTCTGTCCCCTCAGTATGGAAGCTTCTGTTCCCCTCAGTATGGAAGCTTCTGCCCCCCCTCAGTATGGAAGCTTCTGATCCCCTCAGCTTCTGTCCCCTCAGTATGGAAGCTTCTGCCCTCCTCAGTATGGAAGCTTCTGCCCACCCCTCAGTATGGAAGCTTCTGCCCCCCTCAGTATGGAAGCTTCTGATCCCCTCAGTATGGAAGCTTCTGTTCCCCTCAGTATGGAAGCTTCTGCCCACCCCTCAGTATGGAAGCTTCTGCCCCCCTCAGTATGGAAGCTTCTGATCCCCTCAGTATGGAAGCTTCTGCCCCCCTCAGTATGGAAGCTTCTGCCCCCCTCAGTATGGAAGCTTCTGATCCCCTCAGCTTCTGTCCCCTCAGTATGGAAGCTTCTGTCCCCTCAGTATGGAAGCTTCTGTTCCCCTCAGTATGGAAGCTTCTGCCCCCCCTCAGTATGGAAGCTTCTGATCCCCTCAGCTTCTGTCCCCTCAGTATGGAAGCTTCTGTCCCCTCAGTATGGAAGCTTCTGTTCCCCTCAGTATGGAAGCTTCTGCCCCCCCTCAGTATGGAAGCTTCTGATCCCCTCAGCTTCTGTCCCCTCAGTATGGAAGCTTCTGTTCCCCTCAGTATGGAAGCTTCTGTTCCCCTCAGTATGGAAGCTTCTGCCCCCCCTCAGTATGGAAGCTTCTGCCCCCCTCAGTATGGAAGCTTCTGATCCCCTCAGCTTCTGTCCCCTCAGTATGGAAGCTTCTGTTCCCCTCAGTATGGAAGCTTCTGCCCCCCCCCTCAGTATGGAAGCTTCTGCCCCCCTCAGTATGGAAGCTTCTGATCCCCTCAGCTTCTGTCCCCTCAGTATGGAAGCTTCTGTCCCCCTCAGTATGGAAGCTTCTGCCCCCTCAGTATGGAAGCTTCTGCCCCCTCAGTATGGAAGCTTCTGCCCCCCTCAGTATGGAAGCTTCTGTCCCCCTCAGCATGGAAGCTTCTGTCCCCCCAGTATGGAAGCTTCTGCCCCCCTCAGTATGGAAGCTTCTGTCCCCCTCAGTATGGAAGCTTCTGCCCACCCCTCAGTATGGAAGCTTCTGCCCCCTCAGTATGGAAGCTTCTGCCCCCTCAGTATGGAAGCTTCTGCCCCCCTCAGTATGGAAGCTTCTGCCCCCTCAGTATGGAAGCTTCTGCCCCCTCAGTATGGAAGCTTCTGTCCCCCTCAGTATGGAAGCTTCTGTCCCCCTCAGTATGGAAGCTTCTGTCCCCCTCAGTATGGAAGCTCCTGTCCCCTCAGTATGGAAGCTTCTGTCCCCCTCAGTATGGAAGCTTCTGTCCCCTCACTATGGAAGCTTCTGCCCCCTCAGTATGGAAGCTTCTGTCCCCCTCAGAAGCTTCTGCCCCCCTCAGTATGGAAGCTTCTGTTCCCCTCAGTATGGAAGCTTCTGTTCCCCTCAGTATGGAAGCTTCTGCCCCCCCCCCCCCCTCAGTATGGAAGCTTCTGTCCCCCTCAGTATGGAAGCTTCTGTCCCCCCAGTATGGAAGCTCCTGTCCCCCCCCCCCCCCCCCCCCCCCCCCCCCCCTCAGTATGGAAGCTTCTGTCCCCCTCAGTATGGAAGCTTCTGTCCCCTCAGTATGGAAGCTCCTGTCCCCTCAGTATGGAAGCTTCTGCCCCCTCAGTATGGAAGCTTCTGCCCCCCTCAGTATGGAAGCTTCTGTCCCCCCAGTATGGAAGCTTCTGTCCCCTCAGTATGGAAGCTTCTGTCCCCCCAGTATGGAAGCTTCTGTCCCCCTCAGTATGGAAGCTTCTGCCCCCCTCAGTATGGAACCTTCTGCCCCCCTTAGTAAGTAAGTGAGGCCAGCCTCACGACCCAAACAAAGCATCTTCCTATTCCCATGCATAACGACATTGACATGTGTGGCATCATCTGTATGACCACACCCACATTGACACGAGTCCTTCTTTTGTTGGAAACACCCATTTAGAGAATCTGTTAATTAGAGTCATTCACTCCGCCCTCCCTAGCTGGATCCTGGGTGGGTGGAGTCATTCACTCCCCCCTCCTCTAGCTGGATCCTGGGTGGGTGGAGTCATTCACTTCCCCCTCCCTAGCTGGATCCTGGGTGGATGGAGTCATTCACTTCCCCCTCCCTAGCTGGATCCTGGGTGGGTGGAGTCATTCACTCCCCCCTCCTCTAGCTGGATCCTGGGTGGGTGGAGTCATTCACTCCCCCCTCCTCTAGCTGGATCCTGGGTGGGTGGAGTCATTCACTTCCCCCTCCCTAGCTGGATCCTGGGTGGATGGAGTCATTCACTTCCCCCTCCCTAGCTGGATCCTGGGTGGGTGGAGTCATTCACACGCTCCTCCCTAGCTGGATCCTGGGTGGGTGGAGTCATTCACTCCCCCCTCCCTAGCTGGATCCTGGGTGGGTGGAGTCATTCACACACCCCTCCCTAGCTGGATCCTGGGTGGGTGGAGTCATTCACTCCCCCCTCCCTAGCTGGATCCTGGGTGGGTGGAGTCATTCACTCCCCCCTCCCTAGCTGGATCCTGGGTGGGTGGAGTCATTCACTCCCCCCTCCCTAGCTGGATCCTGGGTGGGTGGAGTCATTCACTCCGCCCTCCCTAGCTGGATCCTGGGTGGGTGGAGTCATTCACTCTGCCCTCCCTAGCTGGATCCTGGGTGGGTGGAGTCATTCACTCCCCCCTCCCTAGCTGGATCCTGGGTGGGTGGAGTCATTCACTCCCCCCTCCTCTAGCTGGATCCTGGGTGGGTGGAGTCATTCACTCCCCCCTCCCTAGCTGGATCCTGTGGGTGGAGTCATTCACTCCCCCCTCCCTAGCTGGATCCTGGGTGGGTGGAGTCATTCACTTCCCCCTCCCTAGCTGGATCCTGGGTGGGTGGAGTCATTCACTTCCCCCTCCCTAGCTGGATCCTGGGTGGGTGGAGTCATTCACACGCTCCTCCCTAGCTGGATCCTGGGTGGGTGGAGTCATTCACTCCCCCCTCCCTAGCTGGATCCTGGGTGGGTGGAGTCATTCACACACCCCTCCCTACCTGGGTGGGTGGAGTCATTCACTCCCCCCTCCCTAGCTGGATCCTGGGTGGGTGGAGTCATTCACTCCCCCTCCCTAGCTGGATCCTGGGTGGGTGGAGTCATTCACTCCCCCCTCCTCTAGCTGGATCCTGGGTGGATGGAGTCATTCACTCCCCCCTCCCTAGCTGGATCCTGTGGGTGGAGTCATTCACTCCCCCCTCCCTAGCTGGATCCTGGGTGGGTGGAGTCGTTTACTTTTTGATATTTTGTGCGACAGCTTCGACCAACAGATTATGTATATTTGTGTGTGTGTGTGTGTGTGTGTGTGTGTGTGTGTGTGTGTGTGTGCCACTGGATGCCACACCAGCTTGAAAGCACTCTCAACAGTGTGCGGTATTATTATTATTATTCTTATTATTTATTTTTTTAAATAATTATTTTATTAATATTTTGCGGGGGGGGAGGGGGGGAGGGGGAGGTGCATGAGATAGCCTCCTGAAGCAAGAAAGACCGCCGCAAGGTGACTATATTCATATACAACAGTTAAGATAATAATAGCAACGACAATAATAATAGTCCACTTCTAGATACTGCTGCTCAGCTGTCCTACTCCCTCTCTCCTGCCTGTCTTGATTTCCTTCCCATCTCAACTTTGTTGCTGCTCAGGGGCACTAATTTCTGTATGATTGATTTGATCCTGCTCCATCCTGACATGCCCGGCCTCTGTTGATGTTGTTGACGCTGCTCAGGATGCTCCTGCCTTGCCTCATCTTCACTGTCTAGAAAGTGTTTCTCCAGGACCTTCTTCTCTCACCTTGTTGTGGTGTGTGCGAGAGAGTGTGTGTACGTGTGTGTGTGTGTGCGTGAACTTAATTTAGCTGCCACAAAAGTGGCTATTCCAGACTGCCTTGTGGTAGTGACTGGTGTGTGTGATGTGATTCTTTATGCTTCAGCAGTCGAACCTCAGACTGCCTTGTGGTAGTGACTGGTGTGTGTGATGTGATTCTTTATGCTTCAGCAGTCGAGCCTCAGACTGCCTTGTGGTAGTGAGAATTACATATTTGGTGTGTGTGATGTGATTCTCTACTCTTTATCAGCATTGTGGAGACTGTTTCTACCACCACTGTGAGCACGTGTGCTGACCAACAACATATAAAGACAGATGAATTAAAGACAGAGGGAGATACTGATAGATAGATAGAGAGAATTAAAGAATGAGAGATAGAGAGGGAATGTTTAGATAGAGAATGATAGATAAATAGATAGAGAGAATTAAATATAGCTAGATAAATAGAAAGAATTAAAGATAGAGGGAGAGATAGAGAGAATGTTTAGATAGAGAATGATATATATATATAGATAAATATAGCTAGATAAATAGGGAGAGATAGAGAGAATGTTTAGATAGAGAATGATAGATATAGAGAGGGAATCAAAGATAGAGAGAATGATAGACATAGATAGGTAGAGACAATGATAGATAGATAAAGAGAATAATAGATAGATAAAGAGAATAATAGATAGATAAAGAGAATAATAGATAGAGAGAATAATAGATAGATATAGAGAATGATAGATACATGTAAATAGAATGAAGTAGATATAGAGATGCAGATAGAGAAGGTGTAGACACTTCTAACACTATGTCTCCATACTCCATTGCCAAGTGTGACCCCCAACATTATTATTCCTTATGAGGGCTAGACCATCTAGTCATTATTCCTGATGAGGGCTAGAGCATCTAGTCATTATTCCTGATGAAGGCTAGAGCATCTAGTCATTATTCCTGATGAAGGCTAGAGCATCTAGTCATTATTCCTGATGAGGGTTAGAGCATCTAGTCATTATTGCTGATGAAGCCTAGAGCATCTAGTCATTATTCCTGATGAAGGCTAGAGCATCTAGTCATTATTCCTGATAGTCATTATTCCTGATGAAGGCTAGAGCATCTAGTCATTATTCCTGATGAAGGCTAGAGCATCTAGTCATTATTCCTGATGAAGGCTAGAGCATCTAGTCATTATTCCTGATGCGGGCTAGAGCATCTAGTCATTATTCCTGATGAGGGCTAGAGCATCTAGTCATTCCTGATGAAGGCTATCTAGAGCATCTAGTCATTATTCCTGATGAAGGCTAGAGCATCTAGTCATTATTCCTGATGAAGGCTAGAGCATCTAGTCATTATTCCTGATGAAGGCTAGAGCATCTAGTCATTATTCCTGATGAGGGCTAGAGCATCTAGTCATTATTCCTGATGAAGGCTAGAGCATCTAGTCATTATTCCTGATGAAGGCTAGAGCATCTAGTCATTATTCCTGATGAAGGCTATCTAGAGCATCTAGTCATTATTCCTGATGAAGGCTAGAGCATCTAGTCATTATTCCTGATGAAGGCTAGAGCATCTAGTCATTATTCCTGATGAGGGCTAGAGCATCTAGTCATTATTCCTGATGAAGGCTAGAGCATCTAGTCATTATTCCTGATGAGGGCTAGAGCATCTAGTCATTATTCCTGATGAAGGCTAGAGCATCTAGTCATTATTCCTGATGAAGGCTAGAGCATCTAGTCATTATTCCTGATGAAGGCTATCTAGAGCATCTAGTCATTATTCCTGATGAAGGCTAGAGCCCCTAGTCATTATTCCTGATGAAGGCTAGAGCATCTAGTCATTATTCCTGATGAGGGCTAGAGCCCCTAGTCATTATTCCTGATGAAGGCTAGAGCATCTAGTCATTATTCCTGATGAGGGCTAGAGCCCCTAGTCATTATTCCTGATGAAGGCTAGAGCATCTGCCTAAACATTGAGAGAGTAAATTCATTAAGAAATTAATTGTAATTTGTAATGTCAACTGAGAGCTCATTTGAGTCTATACTCAAATATTGAAAGATATTAGAAATCATGAAGCGAGTTTCTTAATTCCTTCCCCCCTGGGTTAATTAAGCAGACAAGCTTCATAACTCCGTTAGATGTTGGACTGAAGCATTATGACAATAAATATCTACAAATCTAATTATTGATCTCTGTATGGACTCTATTTGAGCTGATGTGGTGTCTGTGCATGTGGTCTGTGTGTGAAGATATAATGTGTTTGAGCACCAGAATGGCTGGAAGGATGGCGCCAGCGTGTGGGTTGATTCCTGGAGGGCGTCTTCATGCCTCTAGCAACGTCTGCTGCTCACCAAATGACAAAATCCTCGAAAGGTGGTGTGGAGAATGGTCTCCTTGACTTGGTTAGTGGAGGACCTTATTAATGTGAACTCTTGTTCATATCCACCACTAATCCTTTCCCATGTCTCCTTGAGCTCACCACGGTGACCTTGACCATCAAAACTAACTGTCACTACATCTCCACCAGATTTTTTAATCATTGCCTGTCCCTGAAGCGTAGATCAAGAGTATATCCTCTTTGTTAGGAGTGCCTTAGTTAAATTGTTCCTTGTGTGGTCTGTGAGGATATCAATGACCTGAAATCTTAGCAGACCATTATCCCTAATAACCGCTCAGCATTTGCTCTATCTAGGAGCTCTCTTCATCCTCATATATAACTGTATTCTATTTAGTCCACTTCGGTGTTTTGGTATTCCATTTAATGCACTGCAAAGCTCTTCATTGAGACTGTGAGGAGAAATGCACGTAAGGAGGGAAGTGTTCCTTTGTCTTGTGGCATGACTGTCTGCCATGAACAATGCATGAGCCAATGGCTACGCACACCAAACATGAAGGCGAGCAAAAAGGTTGTTACCACCTGGGTGGGTGGGACCTTTTGTTTCTTCCATTCCTGTCGATGGAGGTGTTTCTAGATGCTGAAGTCTGGCTTTATGCTCTGGGGGTGAGAGTTTCAACTCCTTGTTTGGTACCAATCTCTAAAGTGCTCAAGTCTTGCTTTCTCTCTCTTCTCTCTTTCCCCTCTCTCTTCTTACCCTCTCTCTTCTCCCTCCCAACCTCTCACTATCTCCTTTATCTCTCCCTCACCTCTCTCTCTCCTTTCTCTCTTCCACCCTCTCTCTCTCCTTTATCTCTCCCACTCTCTCTCTCTCTTTCTCGCTGACTCCCACAGCGGATGGAATTAGTTCAGACTCACTTTTGTATGTTTAATGGGCTCTTGATGTAGTAGAAGTAGGCGTATGCACTTCTTTCCCACGACCTTCTCCCACCTGACAACAGGTGGTACTGACGAACTTGTCCTCTATAAGTGGACAAATCATTCTACATCAACGTGGTCATATTTGACAGATTAGGGACATAATGAGTTCTATCTGCATGACCGACTGTGACGGCTGCCAAAAATAACTGACCACTTTTGGACAATTTATTTATGTCCTCAGTTAGTTTGACCTTACAGACCATTTCCAGCTCTTGGCTTGTGCATACATGCATACATGTACATACATACATATACATGCATGCATGTACATACATATATACATACATGCATGCATATACATACATTTATACATACATGCATACATATACATACATATATGCATACATGCATGCATATACATATATATACAAGCATGCATGTACATACATATATACATACACATACATACATCTATACATACATATATACATACATGCATACATACACACATACACTGCATGCCCTAGCCCTAGCCCTAGCCCTAGCCCTAGGCATACATACACACATGCATACATACACATACATACACATACATACATACATAAATGCATACACAATCATGCATACATGCATATATATACACATGTACTGGCATACATATCCATACATACAGGTATATATATATACATTTGTTCGTATATACATTACATGTATGTATATACACATGCATTCAGTCTCATCCTTGTGTAGTCTTCTATTTGTCATTAATTATTCCCCCCTTAAATTATTAGTCCCCCTTCAATATAGTTCCCGTTAATTTTACATTAATTTGTCTCCCCTTAATTAACTTTAGTGCCATCTATTTAAGTTTAGTCCATCCCCCTTAATTTTTAATATTTGCCCTTAATTGTAATTAGTCATGAGTGCCCCTGAAGTTGCCCCACTTAATTAAATTCAGTCGTCTCCCTCAAGTTTTAATATTTAGTTCCCCTTAACTAACCTACCCCCTTGAGTTTTAATATTTTGCCCCCCTTAATTAAGTTTAATCTTTAGCTCCACAAGTATTTGTCGACAAAAGTTACCCGACCTTAAAATGCTCGCCACCTCATCCAGTTGCTCAGTACCTCATGCAGTTGCTCAGTACCTCATGCAGTTGCTCAGTACCTCATGCAGTTGCTCAGTACCTCATGCAGTTGCTCAGTACCTCATGCAGTTGCTCAGTACCTCATGCAGTTGCTCAGTACCTCATGCAGTTGCTCAGTACCTCATGCAGTTGCTCAGTACCTCATGCAGTTGCTCAGTACCTCATGCAGTTGCTCAGTACCTCATGCAGTTGCTCAGTACATCATGCAGTTGCTCAGTACCTCATCCAGTTGCTCGCTACATGTACCTCATCCATGGTTACTGTATTCCATTAGCTGGCAGTAGCTTGGTGTATTTGGCAGCACCACGATGGAGGTGTTTATTTGTGAGAAGTATTTGTGAGAAGTGTTATTCAAGGGAATGTTTATTCAAGGTTTTTGTATTCAAGGAGGTTTTTATTCAAGTTTTTTTTTACTATTCAAGGGCAGTTTTTATTTAAAAGGAAGTAAATTTTTCATTGATTTCAAACTTGGAGCTGCTCCTTCAATCTCTCGGCAGAGGACCCTGTGTGGTAGAGGCTCTCGGGAGGTGCACTTGTCTATGCCAGAACAGATGAGACATGGGCATTCATTGAAGGGAGGTGGGGATGGAAGACTGTCCTAGCTCTGCAGTGGAGCATGGCCACACATCATCCTGCAGTAGTGGGTCTAGCTCTGCAGTGGAGCATGTCCACACATCATCCTGCAGTAGTGGGCCTAGCTCTGCAGTGGAGCATGGCCACGCATCATCCTTCAGTAGCTCTGCAGTGTAGCATGTCCACACATCATCCTGCAGTAGTGGGCCTAGCTCTGCAGTGGAGTATGTCCACACATCATCCTGCAGTAGTGGGCCTAGCTCTGCAGTGGAGCATGGCCACGCATCATCCTTCAGTAGTGGGTCCAGCTCTGCAGTGGAGCATGTCACGCATCATCCTGCAGTAGTGGGCTTAGCTCTGCAGTGGAGCATGTCCACACATCATCCTGCAATAGTGGGCCTAGCTCTGCAGTGGAGCATGGCCATGCATCATCCTGCAGTAGTGGGCCTAGCTCTGCAGTGGAGCATGTCCACGCATCATCCTGCAGTAGTGGACCTAGCTCTGCAGTAGAGCATGCCACGCATCATCCTGCAGTAGTGGGCCTAGCTCTGCAATGCAACATGATCATGCAATACCATACATCATTAATGGAGTGAATATGTAGTTCTATATATAGTCTTGATTCAAAACTGTGTTTCTTCCGGCATATTGTTCACTATTGTTCCTCTGGAGTAGCGCCACAGCTTCATGGAGATCAACCCACATGGATCCTTCAACCCCCGGAACCTCATGTACATGTATGTACAATACCGGGGTTAGATGGACTGCTGATAAAAGACTCAACTTAGCCTCAAGCTCTATAAGGCCCTGTCTGTGGCCGGCCAGAGAGCATGTTTGATAAGGAAATCAACTAGGTCAACATTAGTTAAAGTCCAAGTTGCACAGTGGTCAACCATTGTGGACTTGGGAAAAGATGCCGAGTATTTGTGGTCTCCACGCCTTACTTCTGGTGCTAGTGCAAATTGCAGAGGGTTAGATATCGGGCTGTCCATCAGTTCTTGGGAAGATAGAAGGCTGGCCATTGTTATATTTTTATTTTACCAATAGTTACCAACATCACTCTGGGTGGAGGCAGGTTGAAGTAGGTTGACAATTTAGCTCTATGGGGACGCACACTGGACCAGCATCACACTGGGTTGAGGCAGGTTGACAATAGCTCTATGGGGACACCCACTGGACCAGCATCACACTGGGTTGAAGCAGGTTGAAGTAGGTTGAATAGCTCTATGGAGGCACACACTGGACCAACTCAACATGTTTTATTTTGTAATTATTTTACCACTGCATCTAGATTCCACACACCTCCAATGTGCCACTCCTCCAAGTCGCCATGCCTACTTGTTGAAGGTGGCTCACACTCTTAAGATGTCATGCCTCACTTTTGCGTAACTCGTACTAAAACCATTAGCTACAAGTGTTTCACCATTAGCTGCATGAGTGTGACCATTAGCTACAAGTGTTTGACCATTAGCTGCAAGAAGGTAACCATTAGCTACAAGAGTGTGACCATTAGCTGCATGAGTGTGAACATTAGCTACAAGAGTGTGACCATTAGCTGCATGAGTGTGACCATTAGCTGCATGAGTGTGACCATTAGCTACAAGAGTGTGACCATTAGCTGCATGAGTGTGAACATTAGCTGCATGAGTGTGAACATTAGCTACAAGAGTATAACCATTAGCTGCATGAGTGTGAACATTATCTACAAGAGTGTGACCAATAGCTGCAAGAGTGAACATTAGCTGCAAGAGTGTGACCATTAGCTGCATGAGTGAACATTAGCTGCAAGAGTATAACCATTAGCTGCATGAGTGAACATTAGCTGCATGAGTGTGACCATTAGCTGCATGAGTGTGAACATTAGCTACAAGAGTATGACCATTATCTACATGAGTGTGAACATTAGCTGCAAGAGTGTAACCATTAGCTGCATGAGTGTGAACATTAGCTGCATGAGTGAACATTAGCTGCAAGAGTGTGACCATTAGCTGCAAGAGTGTGACCATTAGCTACTAGACTGCAAATTCAGCCACAAGATAGCTGTGTTAATTAAGTGATAGGGTTCAAACAGCGCACTATTTCAACTTTACTTTGCACATGCTATAAAAACTGGTACTCAGCTTATAAAATTAGTCGTTAATAATATGTACACACTGACCACCGTAATAATTCAATGTGTTAAAATCCAACTCCTTAATTTCACAGGGTTTTTGTTTAATTGAAAAATGGGAAGGGGTCCAGAAAGTTGCTCGGCAGTTCTTCAGACTGATGCGTAGAATGTGTGCTGGTATATTTTACCACATAAAATGATGTGATTTTTTTTAAACCTCTTAAGTTGCTTGACCTCATCTTTACGAAGTACTGATCACATTACCCACTTGTTAATGCATATTGTATGCAAAAGTTTGTATTTGCTATTTGTGCCCGGTGATGTGTCGAAGCGTTGAGAGAGATGCACACACAAAAGGCATCTTGTGTCATTTGTACAGCGTTCAGGCATTGTTTTCTCCATGTCCTCCCACGTACACAGAGAGAGAGACGCACTTGCTATTGTTGTCAGAGGTAGTGGATGAGTTGTTTGTATCCGCTGCAGAGAATGGTCTGTTTGTATTTCTAAGCATGGAGTATGTATGTATGTAGTCAGCACCTACTCCTCTGAATCCTTCTTTCTGGGACTACCCACTCCTCTGAATCCTTCCTTCTGGGATTAAGCTAGGTGCATGTAGCAAGCACCTACTCCTCTGAATCCTTCCTTCTGGGATTAAGCTAGGTACATGTAGCAAGCACCTACTCCTCTGAATCCTTCCTTCTGGGATTAAGCTAGGTGCGTGTAGCAAGCACCTACTCCTCTGAATCCTTCCTTCTGAGATTAAGCTAGTGCATGTAGCAAGCACCTGCTCCTCTGAATCCTTCCTTCTGGGATTAAGCTAGGTGCATGTAGCAAGCATTCACTCCTCTGAATCCTTCCTTCTGAGATTAAGCTAGTGCATGTAGCAAGCACCTACTCCTCTGAATCCTTCCTTCTGGGATTAAGCTAGGTGCGTGTAGCAAGCACCCATCCCTCTGAATTCTTATTAGGCTGGGTGCATCTTACTGTATAGCAATACAATAATTGTGTGTGTGTGGGGGGGGGGGGGTTAGCCAGCTAGTGATAGGAGTGCACAAGGTGCATTAGGATACCACGTCCTTTAACTTTTAGCCTGGTGGGTATTGCTACATCTCCCCCGAGTGCTTTGTTCGTGAACCCTGGCACTGATAATGTTAAATGTGCACTGTTGTTCAGAGTTTACATGCCTTGCCAATGGCTGTGAGCAGGCCACAAAGCAAGCCGGAGCTTTGTTGCTCTACGAGATATTTTTTTAGTTTTTTTAATTTAAAAAATATATATTGTGACCCAGAAGTTCAAACACACACACGCACACACACACACATACACATGCACATACACATGCACATACACATGCACACACATAGCCTGTGCTATCTGAGGAGTTGAAGGGCAACTTGAAATGCAGAGTGGGCAGTGAAACAAGTTTCTCATCCATTGAAGTGCTTGGATGAACACTTATTCAATTGAATAGGGGTGAATCTAAAACAATATACACTAGCCATGTAGTGGCAACATATCCCTATTGTTAAACAGTGTCTTGCCTAAAGGAGATAAATTATCATTGTGTGGTTGCATTTAATTAATCCAGTGGAGAGAAAATATTATTAATTATTACTGGTGCTCTTCTCAGGGGGGGGTGGTGAGGGGGGTGGTGAGAGCCTTCCACCACCCCACACACAGTACTCCTAATTTGGTTATTATCATACCCACATACTCCAGAGCTGTTTAACAAGCTGACATCTTCCCATGTAGTTGTACAAAGAGCAGCTGTACTCTGCTACATGATGTGGCAAGCCACACTCATCAGCTGAGAGTGCCTCTCAGGGTTCCTCTGACGTAAGGACCCATATGATGCCCTGTAGAAGGTTATACTGACTCTGTACAAAGGAACTTTTCTGTTGAGCTATTAGGGGGCTCCTTTAGAGGCCTGGCAACCACATAACTTGTTGGCAAAAGTGTCCATGTGATTCTACAACTACAGAGAAGACGTCACATCCTCCCTCACTCTTTCTCTCTCCGTTTTAGGCCATTGCTTGTCTTGTTCACACTCTTAAGCGTTCCCGTACTTGCTGCAGCTGCGACAGACGCTCTAACTTTCGCTTGCAAGAGGAAGTAGTCAGGAAGAGTGAACGACTCACTTTTTTCTCTGTATATTTCCCCCTGCCCATGTGTGTGTGAAGTATTGCACAGATATCGTGTTGTTCCGAGGTGCACCTATATTACTAGCTATTAGATGGTTGAAGTTGAAGAGCTCGTGGTAAGGCAGACATGTACAGAGGCGTATACCAGCTCTGAGATTAGAGATAATCCATATCTCACCTTAAATGGAGCATAATAATGAGTTTATCTTACCCATGTAAAACCATCATTGCTAATATATATTTCAATTATGCTGAGCCGTGATAATTGCCTGACAGAGCGACGCCATGATATTACATGACAATCAGGTGGCTCGCGCATGTACCTTACCGACTAGATACAGGTGAATTTTGCCTTGCGAGGTTATGATAGGAGATATGCCTGCTTTGTGTATATATATATATATATGTTGACATGGGAAGTAAAGAAAAGAAATGCATGTTTTTGCTCCCGTACGCCGTACATAAAATTACCACATGTGGGATATCTTGAAATTAGCAGCTGACAGCAAGACTGTCTGTCATAAAGCAATCATAGCTTCATCTACTTATGGTATTCACAGTTCCTTGATGATGTGTCTGCACAAACCAAGAATCTACCTCAGTTGCCTCTTTGTCTAGACGTGGTATCCAGGCTCTAGCCTGCCACTGGTGGCAGCCAGATGGTCAACATGTTAAGATCTCACGCAGGAAGTGCCCACTGCACACGTTGTTGTGTGAAGGCCATTTTTGCTTCCCGTTTGGTTTCATAAATTTGAATTTTTGAATTCTGTCATTCTGCACATTCCTCACTACAAGAGTGCCACAATCACCAGGCAAGGAGGCGTATTCAGCTTCAGATGGCCCAGTCGTTGACCTATGCACCTTATGGTCCTAGCCACTATAGAAGTGCAATATAGAGTTCTGGTTCACATGGAGTGATTATGAACAAGTCACTTAGCCAACCTCACAATGCTCATCAATAACATTTGAGAACTTATATGTAAGATGAACTCAAGTATTCCGCTCACTGTATGCAAACACTTGACATTAGGGGTTGTGTGTATAGCCAGATACCGCCACACGCTGCGGCATCGCCAGACTTTGACTTTACCTGTTCAAATCCTCTGAAGGAGGAGGAAAAAGTGTTTTAGAAGAAATGTTAGGCTGGGTTGTTGTTGTTGTTGTTGTTGTTGTTTGGAGGTGGGAGTGGCTAGGAGGTGTGGTCTGTATTTTTGTGTTTGCCGTGGTGGGTTGTGCTTCTGGTTTTCTACATGTCGAGTGCCTGGTTGTTTTGGGGCCTTTACACGTACTTACCACTTACCTGCACTTATGTGTACCTGCATGCACCTAACATGCACTTACATGTGCCTGCCTGCACTTACGTACAAATTTACATGACACTTACATGCACTTACATATACTTGTATGCACTTACATGCACTTATATATACTTGTATGCACTTATATATACTTGTATGCACTTACATGCACTTATATATACTTGTATGCACTTATATATACTTGTATGCACTTACATGCACTTATATGTACTTGTATGTACTTATATATATACTTGTATGCACTTACATATACTTGTATGCACTTACATGCACTTACATATACTTGTATGCACTTATAAATACTTGTGTGCACTTACATGCACTTATATGTACTTGTATGTACTTGTAAATACTTGTATGCACTTACATTCACTTATATGTACTTATATATACTTGTATGCACTTATATATACTTGTATGCACTTATATGTACTTGCATGCACTTAACATCACTTATATGTACTTTCATGTACTTAACATGCACTTACGTGCACTTGTATGCACTTACGTGTACTTGTATGCACTTACATGTAATACTTGTATGCACTTACATTTACTTGTATGCACTTACATGTAATACTTGTATGCACTTACATTTACTTGTATGCACTTACATTTACTTGTATGCACTTACATGTAATACTTGTATGCACTTACATGTACTTGTATGCACTTACATGTAATACTTGTATGCACTTACATGTACTTAGATGTACTTAAATGCCGTACTTGTATGGGTGTGCTCGCTCAATAGAAATTAGCTATATAGATGCAACAAAGTTGAATGGTTTTCCGCTGCCCCTCCCCTTTTCGGCCATATTTTTCTTTTTGTCAATCTTCATCCCTGCCTGTTGTTCCAAGTTGCTGCGAGAGAGAGAGGGAGGAGGGGCGTGGGATTGTTGTAAGTGTTTTGGTGAAAAGTTCTCACCTCACCTTAAGTCAAAATACAACTGGTCAGTTCAGTATCTACAGCTGTTAGTTTTGACAGCTGATAGTCTGAGTGGTGAAGTTACCGGTGGTGGTGAAGTTACGTGTCCTGAGGCTATTATCTGATGTAAAGCAGTTGAAAGGACAAGAAGGAATCGTGTTCCTTTGAAGGAAGAAATCATGGAGTTATTGATTACCACCTGCTGAGAGTCAACTATCCTTTTCACCCTCCCTGTGTGACACCCTCTCACTCCCTGTGTGACACCCTCTCACTCCCTGTGTGACACCCTCTCACTCCCTGTGTGACACCCTCTCACTCCCTGTGTGACACCCTCTCACTCCTTGCTGGACACCCTCTCACTCCCTGCTGGACACCCTCCCACTCCCTGCTGGACACCCTCTCACTCCCTGCTGGACACCCTCTCACTCCCTGCTGGACACCCTCTCACTCCCTGCTGGACACCCTCTCACTCCCTGTGTGACACCCTCTCACTCCCTGCTGGACACCCTCTCACTCCCTACCAACACCCTCTCACTCCATAATGGACACCCTCTCACTCCCTACCAACACCCTCTCACTCCCTGCTGGACACCCTCTCACTCCCTACCAACACCCTCTCACTCCCTGTGTGACAGCCTCTCACTCCCTGTGTGACACCCTCTCACTCCCTGCTGGACACCCTCTCACTCCCTGCTGGACACCCTCTCACTCCCTGTGTGACACCCTCTCACTCCCTGCTGGACACCCTCTCATTCCCTACCAACACCCTCTCACTCCCTGCGGGACACCCTCTCACTCCCTACCAACACCCTCTCACTCCCTGTGTGACAGCCTCTCACTCCCTGTGTGACACCCTCTCACTCCCTGCTGGACACCCTCTCACTCCCTGCTGGACACCCTCTCACTCCCTCCTGGACACACTCTCACTCCCTGCTGGACACCCTCTCACTCCCTGTGTGACACCCTCTCACTCCCTGCTGGACACCCTCTCACTCCCTACCAACACCCTCTCACTCCCTGCTGGACACCCTCTCACTCCCTACCAACACCCTTTCACTCCATGCTGGACTCCCTCTCACTCCCTGCTGGACACCCTCTCACTCCCTACCAACACCCTCTCACTCCTGCTGGACACCCTCTCACTCCCTGCTGGACACCCTCTCACTCCCTGCTGGACACCCTCTCACTCCCTGTGTGACACCCTCTCACTCCCTGCTGGACACCCTCTCACTCTCTGCTGGACACCCTCTCACTCCCTGCTGGACACCCTCTCACTCCCTGCTGGACACCCTCTCACTCCCTGCTGGACACCCTCTCACCACTTGTCCAAAGTTCTTGCTGGCTTTATCGCCGGCAAGGATTAGGGATATTGAGGTAGGACATCAAGTTGGAACTTTGGACAGCCATGGGTACTCCAGAACTGTCTACTGGACCAGTATAACATGACGTCATGCTTAAGTGTGCTTCCTGGTTCTTCATGCAGCTAACTTGCCCCTCCCCTCTTCCCCTCCAAAACTGGACCTCTATGAATAGCTCATAGGAAGTAGGGCTTGGATTACTCATGCTCTGCCTGATGACCTAGGGCAGTGTCCTGCTGATGTAAGAGTTCTCTGTTTGAGAGCATGGAGATTCCCCCCCTTATATACCATCATACACACTTCCGTTTGTTCCTTGGAGTTTGTGAGAGTTCTTAGGGTTCCTGAAGCATTCTGAAGGTTCCTGAAAAATCCTGTGGGTTCCTGAACCATCCTTAGGGTTCCTCAAGCACTCTAAGTGTTCCTCAAGCATTCTGAGTGTTCCTGAAACATTCTGTAGGTTCTTGAAGCATTCTGTGCTTTCCTGAAGCACCCTAAGTTTCCTGGAGCACCCTGAGTGTTCCTGAAACATTCTGTGCATTCCTGAAGCACCCTGAGTTTCCTGGAGCGTGCTGAGGGTTCCTGAAGCATTCTGTGCGTTCCTGAAGCACCCTGATTTTCCTGGAGCACCCGGAGTGTTCCTGAAGCATCCTGAGCGTTCCTAAGTCCTGAATATTCCCAAAGAAGAGTGATCCTGGAGTGGCACTAAAGCATGCCAGAGGATGTGAGTATGGGGGACCAGTGTGGGAAATACTCACTTTCTTAATCACATTTAGAGCTGATCAATACAAATCTCCCGCCAGTGTCCAGGGAGAACTTGTAGTTTGCTGTGTGAACTAATTATGTTACGTGACACATTCCATACCAACCACATCCCATTGGCATGGAATTATTATCCAGTAGCTGTTGGGATAAAGCACAAAGATGAACCACATTTAGTAGAGCACCAACAACCCAGAAGTCGAGCTAGCATGAACCTGACTAGCGCATCACTGACTGGCTCCTTGCCATCTAGAAGTTGAGCTGGCATGAACCTGCCTAGCGCATCACTGACTGGCTCCTTGCCATCTAGAAGTTGAGCTGGCATGAACCTGCCTAGCATCACTGACTGGCTCCTTGCCATCTAGAAGTTGAGCTAGCATGAACCTGCCCAGCATCACTGACTGGCTCCTTGCCATCTAGAAGTTGAGCTGGCCATGAACCTGCCTAGCATCACCAACTGGCTCCTTGCCATCTAGAAGTTGAGCTAGCATGAACCTGCCTAGCATCACTGACTGGCTCCTTCCCATCTAGAAGTTGAGCTAGCATGAACCTGCCTAGCATCACTGACTGGCCCCTTGCCATCTAGAAGTTGAGCTAGCATGAACCTGCCTAGCATCACTGACTGGCCCCTTGCCATCTAGAAGTTGAGCTAGCATGAACCTGCCTAGCATCACTGACTGGCTCCTTGCCATCTAGAAGTTGAGCTAGCATGAACCTGCCTAGCATCACCGACTGGCTCCTTACCATCTAGAAGTTGAGCTAGCATGAACCTGCCTAGCATCACTGACTGGCTCCTTGCCATCTAGAAGTTGAGCTAGCATGAACCTGCCTAGCATCACCGACTGGCTCCTTGCCATCTAGAAGTTGAGCTAGCATGAACCTGCCTAGCATCACCGACTGGCTCCTTGCCATCTAGAAGTTGAGCTAGCATGAACCTGCCTAGCATCACCGACTGGCTCCTTGCCATCTAGAAGTTGAGCTAGCATGAACCTGCCTAGCATCACCGACTGGCTCCTTGCCATCTAGAAGTTGAGCTAGCATGAACCTGCCTAGCATCACCGACTGGCTCCTTGCCATCTAAAAGTTGAGCTAGCATGAACCTGCCTGGCATCACTGACTAGCCCCTTGCCATCTAGAAGTTGAGCTAGCATGAACCTGCCTAGCATCACTGACTGGCTCCTTGCCATCTAGAAGTTGAGCTGGCCATGAACCTGCCTAGCATCACTGACTGGCTCCTTGCCATCTAGAAGTTGAGCTAGCATGAACCTGCCTAGCATCACTGACTGACTCCTTGCCATCTAGAAGTTGAGCTAGCATGAACCTGCCTAGCATCACTGACTGGCTCCTTGCCATCTAGAAGTTGAGCTAGCATGAACCTGCCTAGCATCACTGACTAGCTCCTTGCCATCTAGAAGTTGAGCTAGCATGAACCTGCCTAGCATCACCGATTGGCTCCTTGCCATCTAGAAGTTGAGCTAGCATGAACCTGCCTAGCATCACTGACTGACTCCTTGCCATCTAGAAGTTGAGCTAGCATGAACCTGCCTAGCATCACTGACTGGCTCCTTGCCATCTAGAAGTTGAGCTAGCATGAACCTGCCTAGCATCACCGACTGGCTCCTTGCCATCTAGAAGTTGAGCTAGCATGAACCTGCCTGGCATCACTGACTGACTCCTTGCCATCTAGAAGTTGAGCTGGCATGAACCTGCCTAGCATCACTGACTGGCTCCTTGCCATCTAGAAGTTGAGCTAGCATGAACCTGCCTGGCATCACTGACTGACTCCTTGCCATCTAGAAGTTGAGCTAGCATGAACCTGCCCAGCATCACTGACTGGCTCCTTGCCATCTAGAAGTTGAGCTGGCATGAACCTGCCTAGCATCACTGACTGGCTCCTTGCCATCTAGAAGTTGAGCTGGCATGAACCTGCCTAGCATCACTGACTGGCTCCTTGCCATCTAGAAGTTGAGCTAGCATGAACCTGCCTAGCATCACTGACTGGCTCCTTGCCATCTAGAAGTTGAGCTAGCATGAACCTGCCTGGCATCACTGACTGGCTCCTTGCCATCTAGAAGTTGAGCTAGCATGAACCTGCCTGGCATCACTGACTGATTCCTTGCCATCTAGAAGTTGAGCTAGCATGAACCTGCCCTAGCATCACTGACTGGCTCCTTGCCATCTAGAAATTGAGCTGGCATGAACCTGCCTGGCATCACTGACTGGCTCCTTGCCATCTAGAAGTTGAGCTGGCATGAACCTGCCTAGCATCACTGACTGGCTCCTTGC
The DNA here is from genome assembly GCA_028752905.1 of Cladorhizidae sp. MBARI D1340-BT2. Taxonomy (NCBI): domain Eukaryota; kingdom Metazoa; phylum Porifera; class Demospongiae; order Poecilosclerida; family Cladorhizidae; species Cladorhizidae sp. MBARI D1340-BT2. The sequence continues at coordinate 39,730,835 of JAQNBH010000008.1, forward strand.
CATCTAGAAGTTGAGCTGGCATAACCTGCCTAGCATCACTGACTGACTCCTTGCCATCTAGAAGTTGAGCTAGCATGAACCTGCCTAGCATCACTGACTGGCTCCTTGCCATCTAGAAGTTGAGCTAGCATGAACCTGCCTGGCATCACTGACTGACTCCTTGCCATCTAGAAGTTGAGCTAGCATGAACCTGCCTAGCATCACTGACTGGCTCCTTGCCATCTAGAAGTTGAGCTAGCATGAACCTGCCTAGCATCACTGACTGGCTCCTTGCCATCTAGAAGTTGAGCTAGCATGAACCTGCCTAGCATCACTGACTGTAGCTGAGGAGAGCACATGTAAAACGGGTGAAATGGGAGGGGGGGAGAGGGGGGAGGGGAGGGGAGGGGGGAGGGGGGGGGGGGGGGGAGGAATATGTTACCACAATGCTTTGATTGGTTGGTATTGACCTGTATGCAAGCAATGCCACACCTTCTCGACCACAAATCACTTGTTGGCGGCTGACCATCTGCCAATTTCAACATTGGTTCAGCAGTCAGGTGCAGTTGGATGAGATCTAGCCCAAATAATTTAAAAAAACAAAAAATATATTTTCATTAACCAGGTTCATTCTGAACTGTTTGGGGTTGGGTGGGATGTTGTTTTTCGTAGTGTTGGCCACACCTAGTGTTTATTGAATTGTCTCTCACAATTCATCGGAGTAAAGTTCGTAGTGCTGGCCACACCTAGTGCTTATTGGATTGTCTCTCACAATATCTTCATCGGAGTAAAGTTCGTAGTGTTGGCCACACCTAGTGTTTATTGAATTGTCTCTCACAATTCATCGGAGTAAAGTTCGTAGTGCTGGCCACACCTAGTGTTTATTGGATTGTCTCTCACAATATCTTCATCGGAGTAAAGTTCGTAGTCGTTATAGTTTAGTATTGTCTTTTGTCCGGCCTTGGGGGAGTCTGAGAGATCCCCAACGCACAACACAGATTTACACAACACACACACACACCATAACCTGCTACCCCAAGAACAATGACTCGGACCTTGACATCGTGATTAAAATTAAAATTAAATTATATTATTATTTTAATCAGCTAAAGTAGCGATTTGATTTGGCAGCATGTTTGGACCTTCTTCTGAACCAGTTCAGCGTCCATTATATGGAGTGATTGGGGGAGATGAATGAAGCACAGGCTAGTGAATTTTAATTGTTGATGCTGATGATCTTGTTGTTCCCAGAACCCCACCCCCTCCCTCTGTTGCATGTTTCTTTGAAGCACGGGCCAAAGAAGCATGGATCATCTTACCTTCTAGGGTGGGACTCTGCCTCACATGCTGTATTCCCATGTCACGCTTCCTTGGTCCTTGCAGGATATTTTTAGATGGGATGGGACGACGGTTGGGAGGTGTCTTTCAGTTATTCTCAGTTCTTGCGATAGCCATCAATGACACAGCCTTCACCGATGATGACTGTTTCTTTGCATGGAGGAAGTGCCGTGCTGACTAGCTCAGGTTGTCAATATTGCAGCCGTCTTGTCGGCCTCTGTGCTCGATGGTTGGCTGCGTTGGTTAACCCTGGAGCCTGTCAATATTGCAGCCATCTTGTCGGCCTCTGTGCTCGATGATTGGCTGCGTTGGTTAACCCTGGAGCTTGCTGGACAGGAACACACCATGGTGATTCGACACTTCCCGGGAAATGATACCTCAGATGTTGAATCACTGGTGACGTGGTCCCCCAGGGGACATCCAATCCAATTACCACGTCTGAAGCAAGTTGTGCATGCACTGAAGCATAGACACATGCCCTGCTGCAGATAGAATCACTGCTCTATTAATGCACTGTTAGACCCAATACCTTCTCATAATGGCCATTCCCAGAGGAGCCAGGCTTCTTCTTTAGAAGTGCTCAGTTCTTTGGCATCGATTGATACACAAGATATTACTGGCTTGACAAATAGCGTAATAGCCGAGTGCCTTTGAAATAAGATCATGTGAATGTTGATACTGTACTTGCACACTATTACACTTGCCACCATGACAACGGTAATTAATGGTATCACTAATATAGTTGAGTGTTTTTTTAAATTTTAGCCATGCTCTTTGCCACTTCCGTGCGACCTCCTCTGCATCGTGCGACCTCTGCGTCATTATGGCAATTCCTGAACACCTTTGGCAGCTAAAAGAACCAGTAGTTTGAACTCGGAACAGCCACCCAAATAAGCACAGGGGAAAAGAGCATGTCACTGTTGTAAGCGTCGCCATTTCTGTATAGAAGAACCAAAGCACGGGGAAGATGCTATGGAAATGCAGGGAGAGGAGTGGAGGGGAAGGAAGATGAAGAAGGCCTATTTATCTATTATACCTCCAGTCATTGCCTTAATAGCTTCTCCCTTTCTTCCCCGACCACCATCCCTGCTGCAGGAGCCTCTTCCTCCCACCATGTGTAGCGTAGAGGCTCTGCCTAGCAGACATCTGTGTAGCGTAGAGGCTCTGCCTAGCAGACATCTGTGTAGCGTAGAGGCTCTGCCTAGCAGACATCTGTGTAGCGTAGAGGCTCTGCCTAGCAGACATCTGTGTAGCGTAGAGGCTCTGCCTAGCAGACATCTGTGTAGCGTAGAGGCTCTGCCTAGCAGGCATCTGTGTAGTGTAGAGGCTCTGCCTAGCAGACATCTGTGTAGCGTAGAGGCTCTGCCTAGCAGACATCTGTGTAGCGTAGATAGCAGACATCTGTGTAGCGTAGATAGCAGACATCTGTGTAGTGTAGAGGCTCTGCCTAGCAGACATCTGTGTAGCGTAGAGGCTCTGCCTAGCAGACATCTGTGTAGCGTAGATAGCAGACATCTGTGTAGCGTAGATAGCAGACATCTGTGTAGCGTAGAGGCTCTGCCTAGCAGACATCTATGTAGCGTAGAGGCTCTGCCTAGCAGACATCTGTGTAGTGTAGTGGCTCTGCCTAGCAGACATCTGTGTAGTGAACAAAGCAGCTTCTGTAACAATAGCCCCACCCTCCACTTCCCAAATGGGGTAGAATTACAGGACATACAGTGTGGATAGCTTGCACATCTGCAGCTTGTTCCCCCCTTGAATTCCACCACTTTTGGAGTTGATTGCTTCATCCTTTAAATTCCCCCATACAGCTGCCATGAAGCTGGCCTATCTGATCACATAAATTGTGGTATCTAGGTGTGTTCCCTTATCTTCCAGTGTGTGTGGGCCTGTCCAGAGTGCAATCAAGGTTTGTGAGTTTGTGACATATTAGCTTGTAATGAAGCGTATTTAGCTCTGGGATCAGGGTGGGGCTCTATTCCTGTTCTCTGTGGGGTTTTTTCTTTGGGTGGGTGGGCAGTGGGTGGTTGGACACCAATAAACTATGGAGATCTTGCTGAATTTTAAAGCCCCTTCCTGTTCACTCCCTCTAAATGAAAAGGTGACCTCTTCTCCTCGGCTATCTCTGGTGAGGCTCTTGTTCTGTGGGGGCCTGAGGCATCACTCAATCAGTCACCACTTGAGGTGCAGTGGTCTCCCCTGCTGAGGTCTTGTCCAATTCAGATATCCAGTCAGGTCACTCTCCTGCTTTCCCAAGCAACATCATTTGGACACAGGAATGGCTGGAGGTCCTTTACAAGGGACAGCTATGTTGCTCGGCGTGTTTTGCACTTTGAACTAATTTACACTTCTTGAAATTGCTGCCAAACAAGTCGAGTTTAACTTTGGGTTCTCCCTTGGTCGGTTTGTGTCTCCTCAACTTGCTCTGTTGCTTACTACGGAAGAGTCGTCCCTGAGCTATGTATGGCATTGATGTCATGATCATCCCATCATGTCAGTGCAGTGGAATCCTTTGTGCTGCTTGCTATAGCCTCAAGTGTATTCAGAGTGCAGTCTACAGGAGGGTGGGTCATACAACAGCCTGGGGGGGCTGATTCTACTGCTCCTAGCTCTTGCCTTGCCTTGGCCATATCCAGCCATGAGGTGACTGCTCCTGGTGGGTGCTTAGGTCCTTCTCATACTTGGCCATGAGGTGACTGCTCCTGGCAGAGGTCCTTCTCATACCTAGCCATGAGGTGACTGCTCCTGGTGGATGCTTAGGCCCTTCTCATACCTAGCCATGAGGTGACTGCATCTGGTGGGTGCTTAGGTCCTTCTCATACTTGGCCATGAGGTGACTGCTCCTGGTGGGTGCTTAGGCCCTTCTCATACCTGGCCATGAGGTGACTGCTCCAGGCAGAGGTCCTTCTCATACCTAGCCATGAGGTGACTGCTCCTGGTGGATGCTTAGGCCCTTCTCATACCTAGCCATGAGGTGACTGCTCCTGGTGGATGCTTAGTCCCTTCTCATACCTAACCATGAGGTGACTGCTTCTGGTGGTTGCTTAGGCCCTTCTCATACTTAGCCATGAGGTGACTGCTCCTGGCAGAGGTCCTTCTCATACCTAGCCATGAGGTGACTGCTCCTGGTGGATGCTTAGGCCCTTCTCATACCTAGCCATGAGGTGACTGCTCCTGGTGGATGCTTAGGCCCTTCTCATACCTAGCCATGAGGTGACTGCTCCTGGTGGATGCTTAGTCCCTTCTCATACCTAACCATGAGGTGACTGCTTCTGGTGGTTGCTTAGGCCCTTCTCATACTTAGCCATGAGGTGACTGCTCCTGGCAGAGGTCCTTCTCATACCTAGCCATGAGGTGACTGTTCCAGGCAGAGTTCCTTCTCATACCTAGCCATGAGGTGACTGTTCCAGGCAGAGGTCCTTCTCATACCTAGCCATGAGGTGACTGTTCCAGGCAGAGGTCCTTCTCATACTTAGCCATGAGGTGACTGCTCCTGGCAGAGGTCCTTCTCATACCTAGCCATGAGGTGACTGTTCCAGGCAGAGTTCCTTCTCATACCTAGCCATGAGGTGACTGTTCCAGGCAGAGTTCCTTCTCATACCTAGCCATGAGGTGACTGTTCCAGGCAGAGGTCCTTCTCATACCTAGCCATGAGGTGACTGTTCCAGGCAGAGGTCCTTCTCATACTTAGCCATGAGGTGACTGCTCCTGGCAGAGGTCCTTCTCATACCTAGCCATGAGGTGACTGTTCCAGGCAGAGGTCCTTCTCATACCTAGCCATGAGGTGACTGCATCTGGTGGGTGCTTAGGTCCTTCTCATACTTGGCCATGAGGTGACTGCTCCTGGCAGAGGTCCTTCTCATACCTAGCCATGAGGTGACTGTTCCAGGCAGAGGTCCTTCTCATACCTAGCCATGAGGTGACTGTTCCAGGCAGAGGTCCTTCTCATACTTAGCCATGAGGTGACTGCTCCTGGCAGAGGTCCTTCTCATACCTGGCCATGAGGTGACTGCTCCTGGTGGATGCTTAGTCCCTTCTCATACCTAACCATGAGGTGACTGCTTCTGGTGGTTGCTTAGGCCCTTCTCATACTTAGCCATGAGGTGACTGCTCCTGGCAGAGGTCCTTCTCATACCTAGCCATGAGGTGACTGTTCCAGGCAGAGTTCCTTCTCATACCTAGCCATGAGGTGACTGTTCCAGGCAGAGGTCCTTCTCATACCTAGCCATGAGGTGACTGTTCCAGGCAGAGGTCCTTCTCATACTTAGCCATGAGGTGACTGCTCCTGGCAGAGGTCCTTCTCATACCTAGCCATGAGGTGACTGTTCCAGGCAGAGGTCCTTCTCATACCTAGCCATGAGGTGAATGCTCCTGGTGGGTGCTTAGGCCCTTCTCATACCTAGCCAAGAGGTGACTGCTCCTGGTGGGTGCTTAGGTCCTTCTCATACCCAGCCATGAGGTGAATGCTCCTGGTGGGTGCTTAGGCCCTTCTCATACCCAGCCATGAGGTGAATGCTCCTGGTGGGTGCTTAGGCCCTTCTCATACCCAGCCATGAGGTGAATGCTCCTGGTGGGTGCTTAGGCCCTTCTCATACCTAGCCAAGAGGTTACTGCTTCTGGTGGGTGCTTAGGCCCTTCTCATACTTAGCCATGAGGTGACTGTTCCAGGCAGAGGTCCTTCTCATACCTAGCCATGAGTTGACTGCTTCTGGTGGGTGCTTAGGTCCTTCTCATACCTAGCCAAGAGGTGACTGCTCCTGGTGGGTGCTTAGATCCTTCTGCAAACCATGCTTCTGAGAACCTAATCCCTGCTCTGGTGAGAACTGAGCTGGCACCCACTAGGTACCTATCTGCTGAGTGCCTAGGCCCTGGTCTGGTACATCCCTCCCAGTGTGGACATCATGGAGAACCAAGCTAAGTTCTTACACAAATGATCAGACACACGAGTGCCTGGTACCAAATTAGTTGCTTGTTTTTTTGTTTTGTTTTTTTGTGGGGTGGGAGGGTGGGGGGGGGGGGGGGGGGTGACATTTTCTAACAGAGTAATGTTGTCATAGTTGGCACGACACATTTCTCGTATAACATTGTGATGTTGTCCCTACCTATCGTAGGACATCTCAACCATAGACATCTCAACCATAGACATCTCAACCTTAGCTACAGTGTTTGCATCCTAATCCAGTTCCCTGGACTGTTGTGTCTGATTTTCCCGCTGATTTTGGTTGGCTCTGTGAATGAAGGGGGGACAAGTGCCAGGAAAAGGTGGTGTCATAACCTTGTGATGGAGCTCCATAGATTCTGCACACTTCACTGTATGAACTTGCTATATAGCTCCAATGATAGATCTCTCTGTGAGTTCTCTAAGTTGAAGTGGAGGTTGAAAAACCCCGGAGTGCCTGAACTGGTGAGTTTGTGGTTCCTGATTGGAAACTGCCAGCCAGTTATCTGTGGCTAGAGGAAGCCTTACTCTACAACACTCTGTGTCGATAGGCACTAAAACGTAGACTAGCGTGGTAGGGGGGGCCAGGGGGCGGGAGAAAAAGGGGAAAATCCAACAACCCCCCCCCCCCCCCCCCCGCTTGCCTAATTAGTCGTGGTTTAGCGCCTATGAATACCCTCGTTTTGTAGCGAGAGCTACAGGTAACACTGGCTAGAACTACTTTCATATGGAAGCACAACTACAAACAGTCCAGGCACCAGATTTTGAGGTACTCCACTTTGGCTGCATGTAACTTTAGCATAGTTTTTTAAATTTTATCAAAAGGAACACACAGAGAGATCTTAAGTAGAGTGTGCAGAATCCAAAGTCATAACCACAAGGGTTTTTAATTGCAGAGGTCCTTCTCATACCTAGCCATGAGGTGACTGCTCCTGGTGGATGCTTAGGCCCTTCTCATACCTAGCCATGAGGTGACTGCTCCTGGTGGATGCTTAGTCCCTTCTCATACCTAACCATGAGGTGACTGCTTCTGGTGGTTGCTTAGGCCCTTCTCATACTTAGCCATGAGGTGACTGCTCCTGGCAGAGGTCCTTCTCATACCTAGCCATGAGGTGACTGCTCCTGGTGGATGCTTAGGCCCTTCTCATACCTAGCCATGAGGTGACTGCTCCTGGTGGATGCTTAGTCCCTTCTCATACCTAACCATGAGGTGACTGCTTCTGGTGGTTGCTTAGGCCCTTCTCATACTTAGCCATGAGGTGACTGCTCCTGGCAGAGGTCCTTCTCATACCTAGCCATGAGGTGACTGTTCCAGGCAGAGTTCCTTCTCATACCTAGCCATGAGGTGACTGTTCCAGGCAGAGGTCCTTCTCATACCTAGCCATGAGGTGACTGTTCCAGGCAGAGGTCCTTCTCATACTTAGCCATGAGGTGACTGCTCCTGGCAGAGGTCCTTCTCATACCTAGCCATGAGGTGACTGTTCCAGGCAGAGTTCCTTCTCATACCTAGCCATGAGGTGACTGTTCCAGGCAGAGTTCCTTCTCATACCTAGCCATGAGGTGACTGTTCCAGGCAGAGGTCCTTCTCATACCTAGCCATGAGGTGACTGTTCCAGGCAGAGGTCCTTCTCATACTTAGCCATGAGGTGACTGCTCCTGGCAGAGGTCCTTCTCATACCTAGCCATGAGGTGACTGTTCCAGGCAGAGGTCCTTCTCATACCTAGCCATGAGGTGACTGCATCTGGTGGGTGCTTAGGTCCTTCTCATACTTGGCCATGAGGTGACTGCTCCTGGCAGAGGTCCTTCTCATACCTGGCCATGAGGTGACTGCTCCTGGTGGATGCTTAGTCCCTTCTCATACCTAGCCATGAGGTGACTGTTCCAGGCAGAGGTCCTTCTCATACCTAGCCATGAGGTGACTGTTCCAGGCAGAGGTCCTTCTCATACTTAGCCATGAGGTGACTGCTCCTGGCAGAGGTCCTTCTCATACCTGGCCATGAGGTGACTGCTCCTGGTGGATGCTTAGTCCCTTCTCATACCTAACCATGAGGTGACTGCTTCTGGTGGTTGCTTAGGCCCTTCTCATACTTAGCCATGAGGTGACTGCTCCTGGCAGAGGTCCTTCTCATACCTAGCCATGAGGTGACTGTTCCAGGCAGAGTTCCTTCTCATACCTAGCCATGAGGTGACTGTTCCAGGCAGAGGTCCTTCTCATACCTAGCCATGAGGTGACTGTTCCAGGCAGAGGTCCTTCTCATACTTAGCCATGAGGTGACTGCTCCTGGCAGAGGTCCTTCTCATACCTAGCCATGAGGTGACTGTTCCAGGCAGAGGTCCTTCTCATACCTAGCCATGAGGTGAATGCTCCTGGTGGGTGCTTAGGCCCTTCTCATACCTAGCCAAGAGGTGACTGCTCCTGGTGGGTGCTTAGGTCCTTCTCATACCCAGCCATGAGGTGAATGCTCCTGGTGGGTGCTTAGGCCCTTCTCATACCCAGCCATGAGGTGAATGCTCCTGGTGGGTGCTTAGGCCCTTCTCATACCCAGCCATGAGGTGAATGCTCCTGGTGGGTGCTTAGGCCCTTCTCATACCTAGCCAAGAGGTTACTGCTTCTGGTGGGTGCTTAGGCCCTTCTCATACTTAGCCATGAGGTGACTGTTCCAGGCAGAGGTCCTTCTCATACCTAGCCATGAGTTGACTGCTTCTGGTGGGTGCTTAGGTCCTTCTCATACCTAGCCAAGAGGTGACTGCTCCTGGTGGGTGCTTAGATCCTTCTGCAAACCATGCTTCTGAGAACCTAATCCCTGCTCTGGTGAGAACTGAGCTGGCACCCACTAGGTACCTATCTGCTGAGTGCCTAGGCCCTGGTCTGGTACATCCCTCCCAGTGTGGACATCATGGAGAACCAAGCTAAGTTCTTACACAAATGATCAGACACACGAGTGCCTGGTACCAAATTAGTTGCTTGTTTTTTTGTTTTGTTTTTTTGTGGGGTGGGAGGGTGGGGGGGGGGGGGGGGGGTGACATTTTCTAACAGAGTAATGTTGTCATAGTTGGCACGACACATTTCTCGTATAACATTGTGATGTTGTCCCTACCTATCGTAGGACATCTCAACCATAGACATCTCAACCATAGACATCTCAACCTTAGCTACAGTGTTTGCATCCTAATCCAGTTCCCTGGACTGTTGTGTCTGATTTTCCCGCTGATTTTGGTTGGCTCTGTGAATGAAGGGGGGACAAGTGCCAGGAAAAGGTGGTGTCATAACCTTGTGATGGAGCTCCATAGATTCTGCACACTTCACTGTATGAACTTGCTATATAGCTCCAATGATAGATCTCTCTGTGAGTTCTCTAAGTTGAAGTGGAGGTTGAAAAACCCCGGAGTGCCTGAACTGGTGAGTTTGTGGTTCCTGATTGGAAACTGCCAGCCAGTTATCTGTGGCTAGAGGAAGCCTTACTCTACAACACTCTGTGTCGATAGGCACTAAAACGTAGACTAGCGTGGTAGGGGGGGCCAGGGGGCGGGAGAAAAAGGGGAAAATCCAACAACCCCCCCCCCCCCCCCGCTTGCCTAATTAGTCGTGGTTTAGCGCCTATGAATACCCTCGTTTTGTAGCGAGAGCTACAGGTAACACTGGCTAGAACTACTTTCATATGGAAGCACAACTACAAACAGTCCAGGCACCAGATTTTGAGGTACTCCACTTTGGCTGCATGTAACTTTAGCATAGTTTTTTAAATTTTATCAAAAGGAACACACAGAGAGATCTTAAGTAGAGTGTGCAGAATCCAAAGTCATAACCACAAGGGTTTTTAATTGTAATTTTAGGCCCCACTTTAAAAAATATATAAAACTATCTCTATGGTAAGTTATCTGTACAGCTATCACAGTTCAATACTTGATGCTGGTAGGTTAGTACATGAATGAGTAGGAGTGTCATTTTACTTCACATTCCCACTTGCAGTTCCAAAAAGTAAGCATGTATGGCAAAGCCAAAAAAACTACCATCAGCAAGCATACTGCATTGGCTACATGTTGCTATATAAATCAGGACCATAGCATAAAGTTGTGCAAAGATATGGTACTTTATATTAGACCACCCAGTTATCTGGCACTTGCCCCCCCCCCTCCTCGAGCCAATCTTCAGTACAGTGCAGCTACTGTGGAGTTGCAGAGCTGAATCGACTGTAGCTGTAATATGACTTACTCAAGGTGACTGTTTGCTCCTTACTTCTCTGATACTGCCTCCCCTCAGAGCCTTGCAGCTGCCCCTCAGAGCCTTGCTGCTGGTATGTGGGCCTCCCCTCAGAGCCTTGCAGCTGGTGTGTGCCTCCCCTCAGAGCCTTGCAGCTGGTGTGTGCCTCCCCTCAGAGCCTTGCAGCTGGTGTGTGCCTCCCCTCAGAGCCTTGCAGCTGGTGTGTGCCTCCCCTCAGAGCCTTGCAGCTGGTGTGGGCCTCCCCTCACAGCCTTGCAGCTGGTGTGTGCCTCCCCTCAGAGCCTTGCAGCAGGTGTGTGCCTCCCCTCAGAGCCTTGTTGCTGGTGTGGGCCTCCCCTCAGAGCCTTGCAGCTGGTGTGTGCCTCCCCTCAGAGCCTTGCAGCTGATGTGTGCCTCCCCTCAGAGCCTTGCAGCTGGTGTGTGCCTCCCCTCAGAGCCTTGCAGCTGGTGTGTGCCTCCCTCAGAGCCTTGCATCTGGTGTGTGCCTCCCCTCAGAGCCTTGCAGCTGGTGTGTGCCTCCCCTCAGAGCCTTGCAGCTGGTGTGTGCCTCCCTCAGAGCCTTGCAGCTGGTGTGTGCCTCCCCTCAGAGCCTTGCAGCTGGTGTGTGCCTCCCTCAGAGCCTTGCAGCTGGTGTGTGTGCCTCCCCTCAGAGCCTTGCAGCTGGTGTGTGCCTCCCCTCAGAGCCTTGCAGCTGGTGTGTGCCTCCCTCAGAGCCTTGCAGCTGGTGTGTGCCTCCCCTCAGAGCCTTGCAGCTGGTGTGTGCCTCCCCTCAGAGCCTTGCAGCTGGTGTGTGTCTCCCCTCAGAGCCTTGCAGCTGGTGTGCCTCCCCTCAGAGCCTTGCAGCTCCCCTCAGAGCCTTGCAGCTGGTGTGTGCCTCCCCTCAGAGCCTTGCAGCTGGTGTGTGCCTCCCCTCAGAGCCTTGCAGCTGGTGTGTGCCTCCCTCAGAGCCTTGCAGCTAATGGCCTCTGTACCCCCACTTCACCAAGGATCACAAGACAGACCTTTGGTTAACCATGTACACTCCCTGTACTGTGCATGTTTGAAACAGGAGACATATCGGTCTCTCTCCGCCTTGGTTTGACCAGGCCCCAGAATATTCAAGTGTTGAAATATTGGTTGTGACTACCATGAATTATATGGTCCTGCTGAATATATTCCACTACAGTCACAATGGCTATGAAGTCTTTAAACTTCTCAATCCCTCCAGTCGGGTTCTCTATAGCTACTGTGCTCTCATTTCAGCAATTATGACTGCACCTACTTCAGGTTTGTGGAATACACTGAGTATGTGCAAACTGGTCGGCGACATGACGGTCTATTTTGTTCCACCATCAGCCTCTAGCCCAGACCTAATCTGGGCCACCCAGATGGCCATCCCTCCTAGCCCTCTTAGCACAGACCCCACCTAGATGGCCAGTCCCCCTAGCACAGACCCAGCCATGGGCCACCATGATGGCCAGCCCACCTAGCACAGACCCAGCCGTGGGCCACCTAGCCTGTGAATTCATTCATGCAACAGAGGTTCCTTGTTTCCTCCCCTAGTCCTCACAAGATGGCTGACTACAGTGTCTCCATGTAGTTATTGTACTTTCAATAGAAAAAGGTTGTCACAGATTCTTGCCTTTTTTAATTGTTATTGTGACCACATTATTGTGACCACATTGTTGCATAATGCATGATAGAGCCAGGTTGTTGCATAATGCATGAGAGAGCCAGGTTATTGCATAATTCATGAGAGAGCCAGGTTATTGCATAATGCATGAGAGAGCCAGGTTGTTGCATAATGCATGAGAGAGCCAGGTTGTTGCATAATGCATGAGAGAGCCAGGTTGTTGCATAATGCATGAGAGAGCCAGGTTATTGCATAATTCATGAGAGAGCCAGGTTGTTGCATAATGCATGAGAGCCCGTGTCTTAATGAATATGATTTGGTGATCGGATATTTTCGTAATTTTGACCATGTGATATGCAAAATGCATGAAAGCTGCATGTGGCGATGATTTTTCTGATGTAGACAGGAAAGAAATTCACATCGGAATAGCCCCCCCCCTCCCCCGTTCCAGTGGTTGCAGAATCTTCTTGGTAGTTATTTGGAGGAGAATAGCTCCGATGGGGGAGATCATGTCTTATTTCTAATGGCTAATCTTAACATGTCTAGTGACTAACCTTAACATGCCTAGTGGCTAATTTTAACCTGTCTAGTGGCTAATCTTAGACACATGTAGTTGCTAATCTTAGCACATGTACTAGCCAATCTAACTCATATAGTGGCCAATCTTAACACATGTACTGGCCAATCTAACACATCCAGTGGCTAATCTTAACACATGTACGTACTGGCCAATCTAACTCATATAGTGGCTAATCTTAACACATGTACTGGCCAATCTAACACATCCAGTGGCTAATCTTAACACATGTACTGGCCAATCTAACACATCCAGTGGCTAATCTTAACACATCCAGTGGCTAATCTTAACACATGTACTGGCCAATCTAACACATCCAGTGGCTAATCTTAACACATGTACTGGCCAATCTAACTCATATAGTGGTTAATCTTAACACATGTACGTACTGGCCAATCTAACACATCCAGTGGCTAATCTTAACACATGTACTGGCCAATCTAACTCACATAGTGGCCAATCTAACACATCCAGTGGCTAATCTTAACACATGTACTGGCCAATCTAACTCATATAGTGGCTAATCTTAACACATCCAGTGGTTAATCTTAACTCATGTACGTACTGGCCAATCTAACACATCCAGTGGCTAATCTTAACACATGTACTGGCCAATCTTACTCATATAGTGGTTAATCTTAACACATCCAGTGGCTAATCTTGGCATGTTTAGTAGCTAATCTTTAACACATCTAGTGGCTAATTATAACATATCTAATGGCTGGTCTGAGTAGGCCAGAGTCAATGTTTTCTATTTACCTACTACACTATACTCCTTCCTCAACCTTCACCAATTATACTCTCTTTAGTAGTTATGCCTCATGTCCCCATCATTTCCCTGTTACACTAATAGTAATAGCAATAATAATAACTATAATAATAATTATAATAAATAATGATGATGATGATAATAATAATGGTAGTAGTAGTAGTAGTAGTAGTAGTAATTAGTAGCAGTAATAATAATAATACATGTAATACTACTACTACTACTACTACTACTACTACTAATAATAATAATAATAATAATAATAATAGTAGTAGTAATAGTAATAATAATAATAATAATAATAGTAATAGTAATAATAGTAGTAGTAGTGGTAGTAGTAATAATAATAATAATAATAATAATAATAATAATAATAATAATAATAATAATAATAATAATAATAATAATAATAATAATAATAATAATATAATAACAAACAATGTTCAGCATTTAACTGCAGCATTGCATTATAGAGGATTCTTTGAAGTATTTTGGACAGCTTTGCTCTCTGTCAGTGAAAGAATTTTTCAGGATTGAAAGTACTCTTTCAGAGGCCGCTGAAGATGGCTGAGTTAGTACCTTCCTGACAGCAGATGCCAATTGGGTAGCGCACTTGATAAAATTCCACCACTTGATAAGATCAAAGTCGTTATTATCTGGGATGGTATAGCTAGACAGCTATATAGCTGGTTCAGTTTTCAGATGAGACAGTACAGAGTTAGCCGCAAAAGGAAGCACTTTCTGTTGATGAAGGGTTGAAGGTGTTAGCTGAATATCATGTGCCCTAATGAGTGGAATTAACCTGGCGGCCTTGAATAGATACTGTGAATCGTTTTCCAAATTTTTCCTGAAAGTGTTGGATGACAGGCTGAACACAGTTATTGCATAGGCATAGCCACAGGCATAGCATTGCTGCTGTATTGGAGTTGGTTGAACTGGTGCATGGCATAGCATTGCTGCTGTATTGGAGTTGGTTGAACTGGTGCATGGCATAGCATTGCTGCTGTATTGGAGTTGGTTGAACTGGTGCATGGCATAGCATTGCTGCTGTACTGGAGTTGGTTGAACTGGTGCATGGCATAGCATTGCTGCTGTATTGGAGTTGGTTGAACTGGTGCATGGCTGCTGTATTGGAGTTGGTTGAACTGGTGCATGGCATAGCATTGCTGCTGTATTGGAGTTGGTTGAACTGGTGCATGGCATAGCATTGCTGCTGTATTGGAGTTGGTGGAACTGGTGCATGGCATAGCATTGCTGCTGTATTGGAGATGGTTGAACTGGTGCATGGCATAGCATTGCTGCTGTATTGGAGTTGGTGGAACTGGTGCATGGCATAGCATTGCTGCTGTATTGGAGTTGGTTGAACTGGTGCATGGCATAGCATTGCTGCTGTATTGGAGATGGTTGAACTGGTGCATGGCATAGCATTGCTGCTGTATTGGAGTTGGTGGAACTGGTGCATGGCATAGCATTGCTGCTGTATTGGAGTTGGTGGAACTGGTGAATCACTGCAAGAGTATTTGGATAATGAGAAGAATGAATTAAAAATGAAGTTGAGCGATAGTTTCAAAGCAGGTAGTCCATCTCCCTCTGATCTAAAGGTAGCTTTCACAAAGTCTTCTCCAAGATCTAGGACAACCACTGCCAGCATGTGACCTTGATGGGGTTCTATACTAGTCTGCATGTCATCTCCACTCATGTGGTCTATTATTAGAGTGTTCCTGTTGACTATGTTGACAGTGCTGCCGTGCTTGGCTAGTAGTAGCAGGCACTACACTTCATTTTGGACAGGAATAATTGAGACAATAAAACCATTATACTCCAATTATGACCAATTCAATGGTATGCCCAAATGGAGCCTATTATGCCAGAAGAATAAGCTTTTGTTATACCCAGGCCTGGCCTTAAGTATTCTTAATGAACAGAGCAGAGACTTCACAGGACTGCATAAGCTATACCTCCTCCAGTTGTTGAGTTGGAATGTAATCAAGTGGTGAGGCAGTATCTGGACGGCCACTGACTGAGAGCAGGAGTGTGAGAAAACAATGTTGCTTCCGTGCTTGGTTCTGGTAATGGATGCTGCATTCTGGGAATTTCTGGATCGTGTTGTTGCCCACGTTGAGGGTTGCTGCATTCTGGGAATTTCTGGATCGTGTTGTTGCCGATGTCGAGGGTTGCAACATTCTCGAAAAATGTGCAGACTCCACATAACGGAAGGTTGAGAATAATGAAAACAAATTACTGCTTTTAAATGGTGGTCAGTTAGAAAAGAAGGGTAGTCATGAGGTGTGCACGTGTGTGTGTGTGTGTGAGGTGTGTGTGTGCATGCATAATAGCTGAAACCTCACTGTAGGCCATTAGTAGCTGTCAAAGTTCTTTGTTGTTGTATGTGGGGGGAGGGATGGTGAAGGCTACCTTTTTGAAACGTGGTCAAAATAGTGTTAGTGTGTGTGTTACCACACTAATTGCTGTCCACATGTGTAGACATAATCACAATAATATATATATATATATATCGCACCATGTCTCTACAAAGCATGACTTAGATGATCTGAAGGAGGCTGTTACCATGGCGGAGCACTAGCTACCTACCCAGGCCTTAAGCTAGCCTGAAACTAATCCCACCTGCAGCAGCAACCAGCCGGGGAGAAGGAAGCCAGTCTTCCCAGACCTTGCCGAGGTGACCAGGTCAAGCTACAGTGCCGTGGGGAACTACCCTGGCCTGGAGCCAGCTGCAATGTGACCATCGAATTCTCTAACCTCAGATAATCAGACCATGATGTCACAACCACACGCTACTCCGTCTG
Source organism: Cladorhizidae sp. MBARI D1340-BT2 (assembly GCA_028752905.1). Lineage (NCBI taxonomy): Eukaryota > Metazoa > Porifera > Demospongiae > Poecilosclerida > Cladorhizidae > Cladorhizidae sp. MBARI D1340-BT2. Next base: position 39,747,079 of record JAQNBH010000008.1, read on the forward strand.
TCTCCGCCCCTCACCGCTCCCTCATAGGGGAGACCAGTTAGCCATTCACACCCCTCGAGTTATGCTGGGAACACAATCGTATTAAGTGTCACTACAGCCAACTATTAATAGAGTCATTGGGAAAGGATGGAAATGTAGCTCATTCCAGAGCCCAAAACTGGAATCCTTTCACATCTGGAGGCGTCGTGTGTGAAGTGGTTGTTATTAATTCAATACCATTGCTTGTGTATGCTAGTCAACCAGTTCAGAGTCCCTCCAGTTTAAATGGCGGGCACTTTAGCTGGTGTGTCTGCCACTGCTGGGTTCTTACACCTCCAATAGTGACGTGCTTGACATGTTGTCACTGACGCTGTTTGTTTGTTTGTTTGTTGATAGCTTGTTGCGCTCTCTTGATGGAAGATTTTGAACCTTCGTCAGAAGGAACACTAGCTCCAAAAGAATAGAGGTTGACTGCGAATGTGTGGGTGTGTTTCCCCACTTTTCAACCACCTCTAAACACCAACTAACCGTAGGAAAGGGGGGGGGGGGGGAGGGGGGGGGGGGGCTACACATGGAATGGTATTTTGGACCTGGCAATAGTGCTGATGGGTCACCTTATAAGGTAATGTTTTCTTGCTGCATTACATCATTGGGTGTTCACATATTATGTCTACATGTGCCACTCCCACTATCATCTGTTGTCCACGTCACACATCTTATGCCAGTCAATTCCAGTCTTAGCCTGTGTGGGCTCTCTCTTTCATCTTCTCTCTCTTATCTCTGTCTTTCTTTTCTCTCTCACTCTTCTCTCTTACCACCTCAGTCTCTCTCTCCTCTCCTTTTACTCTCTTCTCTCTCACCACTCTCTCTTCTCTCTCCCCCTATCTTCTGTCTCTTTCTCTCTTCTCTCTCCTTCCCTCCACCCTCTTTCTCTTCTCTCTCCCCTCTCTTTATTCTCTCTTCTCTCTCTTTCTCTTTCTCTCTCTTTCTCTCTTCTCTCCACCTCTCTCTCTCTTTCTCTCTTCTCTCTCTTTCTCTTTCTCTCTTCTCTCCCCCCTCCCCTCTCTCTTCTCTCTATCTTCTGTCTCTCTCTCCCCTCCCTCTTTCTCTCTTCTCTCTCTTATCTCTGTCTTTCTTTTCTCTCTCACTCTTCTCTCTCTTACCTCAGTCTCTCTCTCCTCTCCTTTTACTCTCTTCTCTCTCACCACTCTCTCTTCTCTCTCTCTCTATCTTCTGTCTCTTTCTCTCTTCTCTCTCCTTCCCTCCACCCTCTTTCTCTTCTCTCTCCCCTCTCTTTCTTCTCTCTTCTCTCTCTTTCTCTTTCTCTCTCTTTCTCTCTTCTCTCCACCTCTCTCTCTCTTTCTCTCTTCTCTCTCTTTCTCTTTCTCTCTTCTCTCCCCCCTCCCCTCTCTCTTCTCTCTATCTTCTGTCTCTCTCTCCCCTCCCTCTTTCTCTCTTCTCTCTCTTATCTCTGTCTTTCTTTTCACTCACTCTCTTCTCTCTTACCTCAGTCTCTCTCTCTCCTCTCCTTTTACTCTCTTCTTTCTCACCCCTCTCTCTTATCTCCCCCCCCCCCCTTTCTCTCTCTCTATCTTCTGTCTCTCTCTCTCTCTTCTCTCTCCTTCCCTCCACCCTCTTTCTCTTCTCTCTCCCCTCTCCGCTCTCTTTCTCTCTTCTCTCTCTCTCTCTTCCCCTCTTCCTCTCCCCCTTTCGCTCTCTCAGGCTTCCCATATTGTAATAGTACTGATGAAGTGTCAGGTTTTGTCCCATTAATGAGAAATTGGAGACTTCTTAATCCAATCTCGGATACCCTGGAGCCACTCATATTTGGTGCTTCTCTCCGGAGGTTCTCAAGAACCTTTGCACTTTTTGGATTCAACGTGGGATTATTTATTTTTACTTTATTTACTATTATTATTATTAGTAGTAGTAGTAATAGTAGTAGTAGAAGAAGTAGTAGTAGTAGTAGCAGTAGTCATTATTAATTATTAACTGTAGGGTGTTAGGAACTGAATGAGTGGAATGGTTGCTGACCCCCCCTCATGTTTGTAATCCCTCATCACACCTTTATCTCCTCCACATGCCTAAACCCCCTCCCCATGCCTGTGCCCCCCTCCTGAAACCTGAACCCCCTCCCCATGCCTGTGCCCCCCTCCTGGAACCGGAACCCCCTCCCCATGCCTGTGCCCCCCTCCTGGAACCTGAACCCCCTCCCCATGCCTGTGCCCCCCTCCTGAAACCTGAACCCCCTCCTGGAACCTGAGCCCCCTCCCCATGCCTGAGCCCCCTCCACATGCTGTGTACGGAAGTTAGTCATAATTGGTCAAGTAGAAATAAGGAGCCATGTCCTCAATAATCAACTTGAATTTTACTCTTTCGACGTTTCCACTAGATGCTCTAGCCTTCATCAGGAATAATGAGATGCTAAGACTCACGTGAGCTTGTTATATACCAGTAGCTAGCTATTTATCATGTGATACAAACCACACCCTGCACACACGTCCAGCATGTGAAGTGGATGTCAATAAAGTTAATAGTAATAATAATAATAATAATAATAATAATAATAATAATAATAATAATAAAATAGACATCAAAACAGTAATTTAATTTAACATAGAATAAAAATAAATAAACTATAAACATATGCTTGATTAAAAGCTTAACAACGAATGATAAATGACTGAAAACAGAACAATTATGGGCGTGGCTTCAAGTTAAGGCTCTTGGGAGTGGGTCCCCAGCAGCCAGGCAAGTCCATTCCACAGTCTCCATTGAACCGCTCACACTTTGGTGCCAGGCTGATGTGCAATAGCTCCTTCACTAGCAGTTCCTTCTGCTTCTAGCCTGGTGTTAAAAAAAAAAATTATTATAAGCAGACAAATTAATACAGGATTTGAGGTGACTGCCTAACAGTCTAGAACATTCTGTAGTGCTACCTACATCATAGAACTTTGTGGAGTGGGGAGAGCATTTCTGACTAATCAACCTCACACTTCCGATGTTTATATGTTCAAGTGGGCCTCCCCACCATATACTCATGTGTGCATGAGTGTGGATAGGTGCCGAATACTTGACCATGGCGGCTTGTTCGGCTTCTGAATCACCTGCAGAGAGCCGCTCCTAATTCGAAGACTCGTCTGCCACAGAATAGTGACGCCGTAAGCTAAAGTGCTTCACCATCCTGCCAGCTAACTTTCCTGCAGCTGATTAAAACATTAGCCAGAGAGAGGGCAGAGTTGTTCTCCTCTGAAGTGCTCTTCTATGAGCATCAATAGAGAAGAAGGTTGGCCACAAATTTGTGGTAATACTTGACCCCAAGTTGTAGCTCTTGTAACCTGCTGTGTTGTGGTTGAGTGTGTGGTGAGGTGTGCAGAAGGGTAAGTTTCAGTCAAAGAGTCCGGCTTGAGGAAGCCGATTCTCTGTTGCCGCTCTTTATTAGGAAGCCGTGGCCAAGGAGTTCCTTGAGGGGAGAGGAAGAGGAAGACCTTCAAGCCCAGGGTGCACAGAATTACCAGCCAGCTAGACTAGTAGACTACAAGCTTATAAGGGGGGGGGGGGGGGGAAGAGGAAACAGTATAACAATAAAAATAAAAATAAATTAAAAAATACAATTTGAAGATGATTATTGAGGTGATTTTAATAATAATTATTATATAATAGTAACAATAACAATAATGACAACAACAACAACACTAATAATAATAGTAATAATAATAATTAGTAATAATAAATAATAGTAGTAGTAACTACTAGAGTAGTGGTAGTAATAATAATATAATAAAAATAATAATAATAAAAATATATATATAGTAGTAACAATAACAATAATGACAACAACAACAACAATAATAGTAATAATAATAGTAATAATAATAATAATAATAATAATAATAATAATAATAATAATAATAATAATAATAATAATAATAATAATAATAATAATAATAATAATAATAATAATAATAATATTAATAATCGAAGAGCTCCGAGAGAGCTACATTTTGGGTTGCTATCAAGTGCATACCTTGAAGTAGGTAGAAGCCATGACTCTGAAAATACCTGGCCATGTGTTAAGATATAGCCATAGAATGACTGATGCCGAGTTATCAAGGGAGGGGTCTGCGTAAGGCTGTTGGTACAAAAAAAGACCTCACAGAGGAAGACATTTTGAGCTGCAAATGTCTGACCACCAGTTCTATTTGTGTGTGATTCAACTAAGTTCCTCCCGTAAGGACCAGCTACAAGGAATCATCGGGCATAAAGAGGGGGCAGCGTCGTTAGTTAAGAATCCTGCAATTGATTGCAATCACTGTAGAAATTATTGTGCAATTAGCGCATTGAGGTGCACTTCTCAAAGAGACTCACAGTTCTCAATACTGAGTAAACTGTATGTTCTAGCTTCTTCACATAGAGAGTCAGCTCTCTGTACAGTTCTCAAGAACTAGGAGATTGGAGTTCATCTTCTAATCTGACCACACATTTTTTAGACGTGGACAATAGAATGGTGTGTTAGTCAAAGGGGTGCTTGGTTAACTGAAGGAGGGCTTGGTTAACTGAAGGGGCTTGGTTAACTGAAGGGGGGCTTGGTTAACTGAAGGGGGGCTTGGTTACTGAAGGGGGGCTTGGTTAACTGAAGGGGGGTTTGGTTAACTGAAGGGGGGCTGGGTTAACGGGGTTTGGTTAACTGAAGGGGGGCTTGGTTAACTGAAGGGGGGCTTGGTTAACTGAAGGGGGGCTTGGTTAACTGAAGGGGGGCTTGGTTACTGAAGGGGGGGGCTTGGTTAACTGAAGGGGGCTTGGTTAACTGAAGGGGGGCTTGGTTAACTGAAGGGGGGCTTGGTTAACTGAAGGGGGGGCTTGGATAACTGAAGGGGGCTTGGTTAACTGAAGGGGGTTTGGTTAACTGAAGTGTTGGCATGATATCGTAAGTGTTTTCTAGAAGAAGAATCCTAGCATGTGCCTTCAAAATACAAGCAACAACCTCATCACAACATTGTTCATCTCTCAACTTCATTCATCCATGGACAGACTTCCAGAGCCAGCACTTCACAACTAATGGGGGAGCTCTACAGAAACCCCATCCCCTGAACTGTGAGTGCATCCATATATGGAAGCATCTCATTCTGCGTAGCTAGCCAAGCACATACAATGGAGTTTACGGACCTCCACGCACAAGGCCGAGTTATTTTCTGCTAATGGCATTTCCATGCCACCATTTTCCCCCCTTCTCAGCTCAGCACACTGTCTACTTCGCCAGCTGTTGGCCAAGTGTGAAGCCACTTATTTAACAGGAATGTTAACCAAGGTGCCGGTCAGCCAGTTAGTTAGTTGATCACTCGAGCCTATAAGCAAAAAGAATTTCTTGTTGTGAAGATTAATGCATCAGCACATGTCCGTGTCCGTTTAGTGCGTAATTAATCCAGGAATGGGGGTATAGGAATAGGGATAAAGGTAGGCTTCAATTTACAGGTTTCAATTTTCTAAGTTTGGGGGAGTCCGAATTCTACCCTTAACTCGCATGATCTAGCCACTTTTCGGGGTTGCAGGGGGGCAGGGGGTGGTAGAAGGAAGGTGAGGGGGGTGGGGGGTGGGGGGGGGGGGGCGGGAAGAAGGTGAGAGGGAGGGGGGGAGGGCGGGGAAGAAGGTGACAGGGTGGGGGAGGGGGGGGGAAGAAGGTGACAGGGTGGGGGAGGGGGGGGGGAAGAAGGTGACAGGGTGGGGGGGAGGGGGAGGAGAAGATTTTTCCAGTCAGACTTGAACTTCTTGAAATGCAGATCTGCAACACGTGATTATGCATATTGCATGAGATCAGGTGTATCGAATTATTGGATAGAATATTTGCAGTGCTTGGAACCGTCTGAACTTGTTCTGAATTCATGGTCAGTCTTGCTGCAGTCCTTATTTGTGTCAGGCAGTTAATGTGCTGAATGTCGACCCGCTAAGTAGATGGTATGCCAGGAATCCGGACGGGCTTTTTGGATGGCAGGTCTAAAATTGTAACTGTTAGCGACGATGATGTCAGTGTCGATACCTGTGATGTTGACGCCAGCACACTAAGTTACCCTTTGGCATCATCTCGCTCTTGAAGTGATCTTTGCACTGGTAGCAACTTCCTAGCACATTGGGCGCTGGTAATGACTTTCTAGGTTACTTTACAGGGCGTGCTGGGGCGCTGGCAGCCTCAGAGAAGCTGAACTGTGGAGCTCAACTCCCAGAAGTGTGCTAGTCTTCAGTTCTGCTCTGTGGAGCTTAACTCCCTGACTGCTCTGTGGAGCTTAACTCCCTGACTGCTCTGTGGAGCTTAACTCCCTGAGTGCTCTGTGGAGCTTAACTCCCTGACTGCTCTGTGGAGCTTAACTCCCTGACTGCTCTGTGGAGCTTAACTCCCTGGCTGCTCTGGGGAGCTTAACTCCCTGGCTGATCTGTGGAGCTTAACTCCTTGACTGCACTGTGGAGCTTAACTTCCTGGCTGCTCTGTGGAGCTTAACTCCCTGACTGCTCTGTGGAGCTTAACTCCCTGACTGCTCTGTGGAGCTTAACTCCCTGACTGCTCTGTGGAGCTTAACTCCCTGACTGCTCTGTGGAGCTTAACTCCCTGACTGCTCTGTGGAGCTTAACTCCCTGAGTGCTCTGTGGAGCTTAACTCCCTGACTGCTCTGTGGAGCTTAACTCCCTGACTGCTCTGTGGAGCTTAACTCCCTGGCTGCTCTGGGGAGCTTAACTCCCTGGCTGATCTGTGGAGCTTAACTCCTTGACTGCACTGTGGAGCTTAACTTCCTGGCTGCTCTGGGGAGCTTAACTCCCTGACTGCTCTGTGGAGCTTAACTCCCTGACTGCTCTGTGGAGCTTAACTCCCTGGCTGCTCTGGGGAGCTTAACTCCCTGGCTGATCTGTGGAGCTTAACTCCTTGACTGCACTGTGGAGCTTAACTTCCTGGCTGCTCTGGGGAGCTTAACTCCCTGGCTACTCTGTTGAGCTTAACTCCCTGGCTGCTCTGTGGAGCTTAACTCCCTGGGGTGTGCTAGCATTCAGTGGTGCTCTGTCAGAAGAGCAGCTGACCTGTAGAGCTCAACTCCCAGGAGTACAGGCATGTGTAAGGATGAGACCAAATTTGTGGTGACTGCCCTGGCTCTCCTGAAGACCACAAGGTCTTGATTAATGTGTACAAGGTCTCAATCAACAACAACATGTGACAGTATGCAGCTAACGAAACAGTGGTTGTGCGTGTGTGCATGCGTGTGTGTGCATGTCTGTGCGTATGTGTTGAATGACCAAGCAGAGTCTTACACATTGCCAGCCCTACAGTGCTAACACTAACACCGTATGTGTCAACGATGTCTAGACATCCCTTTCTTCCTCTTGGCTTGCCCCTTTCCTCCGCTCCTCTCCTTCGCTCTCGTCCGCTCCCCCTCCCTCCCTCCAACCCCCTCTCCCTCCCCTCCCTCCCTCCAACCCCCTCTCCTGCATCCAGGCCAAGTGCACCTCCCAAATTAATCCCGGCAGATCTTTGTACACCGCTAGATTAATGTGTTAACCACGTTTGCTTTCACCCCTGACCCAGACTGCCCTCCAAGAATGGACAATACAGAATAAGGTAGTAATTATTAGTAATTGGGAACTAATTGTCGCTATTCACGCTGCTCTGTATGTGGGTACGTCTCCTCTACAGACCAGTACGTATCTCCAACATGGATCCAACCACATTCATCCGGGCTGAGGAACCTCTCACCTTGGTAGTTACTTCCGACAACTGCAATCTTGAAAGACACTCTCTTTTCTTATTGTGGTTGTCAGCAAAGCCTGGTAGGTTTTGTAAGACTAAGTGGAAGAGCTTTTAGCTCTATGGACTGACACTTGCTTCTCTTACGGGCATCTATGGCTGGCCTGGTTGCTCTGTCTGGTTGATGACTTCTCTTTGGTCTTGTATCTCATTTTTAATGGCAGAGCCGTCCTCAAACTTCCTCCATTAGCGGAAAGATTGTTTCTTTATTCATTTTTGGTTGTTATTGTTATCTTTTTCCAACCACATAATAGCTTATTAAAGGATTAATTAAGAGTAGGTGTGGGGTTGGGGGGGAGGGGGGGAGATATCTCTGGTCCATAATTTGATTGGTAGAGCAGCCACTGCAGTGATAGATGTCTGGGACTCTCTGTAGGCCGCGGTGGGTTTTCGAACCCTTTGAAGGGCCAAGCTGAAAGTGTAACAGATGGATTGCTATTACGACATGGCCGATTTTACACGATAGACCTTCGTACACGTCGATAAGGATCCTGAAAGCTGGAGTTGTTTTTGTGGTGGTCGTTTGGGGGAGTGGGGAGGATGGGGGGAAAGATGCGAGGGCTGTCGTAGGACACTCTAACCTTATATGGTTGTCTTCTTATAGCAGGTCGATTGGCCGATCGATGAAATCAGAGAGAGGAAGTGGATATTTATGTGGTAATATACACAAGGGATGTGGGTTTCATATTTCTTACTAATGCAGTGTGTGTGTGTGTGTGTGTGTGTGCGCGTGCGCGTGAGAGGGAGTGTGGTTACCAACAATCTGTATTAATAGAAAATGGGAATGGAATGTCAAGGTAGAGAGAGAGAGAGGTGTTGAATAGGTGGCTTGTAATGCCTGCATTCACTTCAAAGAAACGAGATAAAAAGTGGATGCAAATGTGAAACTTTATTATAGTGATCCACTGTCCTGGCAAGACAACACCCAGCGTGCCTCTCTTGGGGTGACTAGACTAGGTTCCCTGTCCTGGTAAGACAACACCCAGCGTGCTTCTCTTGGGGTGACTAGGTTCCCTGTCCTGGCAAGACAACACCCAGCGTGCTTCTCTTGGGGTGACTAGGTGCCCTGTCCTGGCAAGACAACACCCAGCGTGCTTCTCTTGGGGTGACTAGGTTCCCTGTCCTGGTAAGACAACACCCAGCGTGCTTCTCTTGGGGTGACTAGGTTCCCTGTCCTGGTAAGACAACACCCAGCGTACTTCTCTTGGGGTGACTAGGTTCCCTGTCCTGGTAAGACAACACCCAGCGTGCTTCTCTTGGGGTGACTAGGTTCCCTGTCCTGGTAAGACAACACCCAGCGTGATTCTCTTGGGGTGACTAGGTGCCCTGTCCTGGCAAGATAACACCCAGCGTGCTTCTCTTGGAGTGACTAGGTTCCCTGTCCTGGCAAGATAACACCCAGCATGCTTCTCTTGGGGTGACTAGGTTCCCTGTCCTGGTAAGACAACACCCAGCGTGCTTCTCTTGGGGTGACTAGGTGCCCAGCGTACTTATCTTGGGGTGACTAGGTGCCCTGTCCTGGCAAGATAACACCCAGCGTGCTTCTCTTGGGGTGACTAGGTTCCCTGTCCTGGTAAGATAACACCCAGCGTGCTTCTCTTGGGGTGACTAGGTTCCCTGTCCTGGTAAGACAACACCCAGCGTGCTTCTCTTGGTGCCCTGTCCTGGAAAGACAACACCCAGCGTGCTTCTCTTGGGGTGACTAGGTTCCCTGTCCTGGTAAGACAACACCCAGCGTGCTTCTCTTGGGGTGACTAGGTGCCCTGTCCTGGCAAGATAACACCCAGTGTGCCTCTCTTGGGGTGACTAGGTTCCCTGTCCTGATAAGATAACACCCAGCGTACTTCTCTTCGGGTGACTAGGTTCCCTGTCCTGGCAAGACAACACCCAGCGTACTTATCTTGGGGTGACTAGGTTCCCTGTCCTGGTAAGACAACACCCAGCGTGCTTCTCTTGGGGTGACTAGGTGCCCTGTCCTGGCAAGACAACACCCAGCGTGCTTCTCTTGGGGTGACTAGGTGCCCTGTCCTGGCAAGACAACACCCAGCGTACTTATCTTGGGGTGACTAGGTTCCCTGTCCTGGTAAGACAACACCCAGCGTGCTTCTCTTGGGGTGACTAGGTGCCCTGTCCTGGCAAGACAACACCCAGCGTGCTTCTCTTGGGGTGACTAGGTTCCCTGTCCTGGCAAGACAACATCCAGCGTACTTATCTTGGGGTGACTAGGTGCCCTGTCCTGGCAAGACAACACCCAGCGTACTTATCTTGGGGTGACTAGGTGCCCTGTCCTGGCAAGACAACACCCAGCGTACTTCTATTGGGGTGACTAGGATCCCTGGCTGATGGAATTCACATGAACTTCTAGTCACGTTCTTCAATGCTGGCCGTGTATGTGTGTGTGTGTATGGGTGTGTGTGTTGTGTGTGTGTGTTTTGTGTGGGTGTGTGTGTGTGTGTGGGTGTGTTGTGTGTGTGTGTTGTGTGTGTGGGTTTTGTGTGTGGGTGTGTATTGTGTGGGTGTGTGGTGTTGTGTGTTTTGTGTGGGTGTGTTGTGTGTGTGTGTGTGGGTGTTGTGTGTGGGTGTTGTGTGTGTTGTGTGGGTGTGTGTTGTGTGTGTGTGGGTGTTGTGTGTGGGTGTGCTTGCAATAAATGCTGTTGCTATTGGTTGTTGTTACAGTATACTAACTGAGGCAGTATACTAACTGAGGGTGTTATAGTATACTAACTATTGTTGCTGTTATCACAAATAGATATTGCTACAGCGAGAGAACTAAGAGGCAGTTGCTCTCAAGTAGTATAATAACTTGTGTTGCTATAATGTTCCTGTAGTATGCTAACTGCTGTTGCTATAGTATACTAAAGATACCAATTTGTTGTTGCAGTGGTATACTAACAGCTGTTGCTATAATATACTAACTGCTGTTGTATAGTGCTAAATGCTATGGCTCTAGTATAATACAACCACAGTTGCTATGTTATACTAACTATAATATACTAACTGCTGTTGTATAGTGCTAAATGCTATGGCTCTAGTAGTATAATACCACCACAGTTGCTATGTTATACTAACTATTGCTGCTATGGTATACTAACTGCTGTTTTTATAACTATTGCTGCTATAATATACTAACTGATGTTGCTATAATATTGTTGTCTTGTTGTCTTCAGAACCTGTACAGGAGCATAGCTACACCGCACCAATATTAATTAATGCCAAATAAGGTGTGAAATATGAGACTTCCGCTCGACACCACATGCATGTCTCAAAAGTGGTGCGTGTGTAACTCAACACTCTGGGGATGAAATTATCGCTATTTCAATGTTCTCTACATGGGCTGTTGCAGGGCCTGGATCAGGCCAGGCAAAGATTTAAGGCCCGGATCTAGGGCAAGAGGCTAAAGTTGGTACCTAGCTTGGGGCCAGATGCCTAAGACTTGAGATAACAATCACCTCCTAATTTAATTAGACACCTCCTGTAATCATGCATGCATCATGTGGTTGGGAATTGTTGGTAGCTGCAGGATGTAGTAGTAGGAGTGTATGTATTAGTAGGAGTAGTAGTATTAGGAGTAGTAGGAGTGCATGTATTAGTAGGAGTAGTAGGAGTAGGAGGAGGAGGAGTAGGAGTAGTAGTAGTGCATGTATTAGTAGGAGTAGTAGGAGTGCATGTAGTAGTAGGAGTAGTAGGAGTGCATGTAGTAGTAGGAGTAGTAGTAGGAGTAGTAGGAGTGCATGTAGTAGTAGGAGCTCATAGAGTAGTAGGAGTGCATGCAATGGTAGGAGCACATAGAGTAGTAGGAGTGTATGCAATGGTAGGAGCTCATAGAGTAGTAGGAGTGCATGCAATGGTAGGAGCACATAGAGTAGTAGGAGTGCATGCAATGGTAGGAGCACATAGAGTAGTAGGAGTGCATGCAATGGTAGGAGCACATAGAGTAGTAGGAGTGTATGCAATGGTAGGAGCACATAGAGTAGTAGGAGTGCATGCAATGGTAGGAGCACATAGAGTAGTAGGAGTGTATGCAATGGTAGGAGCACATAGAGTAGTAGGAGTGTATGCAATGGTAGGAGCACATAGAGTAGTAGGAGTGTATGCAATGGTAGGAGCACATAGAGTAGTAGGAGTGCATGCAATGGTAGGAGCACATAGAGTAGTAGGAGTGCATGCAATGGTAGGAGCACATAGAGTAGTAGGAGTGCATGCAATGGTAGGAGCACATAGAGTAGTAGGAGTGCATGCAATGGCAGGAGCACATAGAGTAGTAGGAGTGCATGCAATGGTAGGAGCACATAGAGTAGTAGGAGTGCATGCAATGGTAGGAGCACATAGAGTAGTAGGAGTGCATGCAATGGCAGGAGCACATAGAGTAGTAGGAGTGCATGCAATGGTAGGAGCACATAGAGTAGTAGGAGTGCATGCAATGGTAGGAGCTCATAGAGTAGTAGGAGTGCATGCAATGGTAGGAGCTCATAGAGTAGTAGGAGTGCATGCAATGGTAGGAGCACATAGAGTAGTAGGAGTGCATGCAATGGTAGGAGCACATAGAGTAGTAGGAGTGCATGCAATGGTAGGAGCACATAGAGTAGTAGGAGTGCATGCAATGGTAGGAGCACATAGAGTAGTAGGAGTGCATGCAATGGTAGGAGCACATAGAGTAGTAGGAGTGCATGCAATGGTAGGAGCACATAGAGTAGTAGGAGTGCATGCAATGGTAGGAGTAGTAGGAGTGCATGCAATGGTAGGAGCACATAGAGTAGTAGGAGTGCATGCAATGGTAGGAGCACATAGATTAGTAGGAGTGCATGCAATGGTAGGAGCACATAGAGTAGTAGGAGTGCATGCAATGGTAGGAGCACATAGAGTAGTAGGAGTGCATGCAATGGTAGGAGCACATAGAGTAGTAGGAGTGCATGCAATGGTAGGAGTACATAGAGTAGGAGGAGTGCATGCAATGGTAGGAGCACATAGAGTAGTAGGAGTGTATGCAATGGCAGGAGCTCATAGAGTAGTAGGAGTGCATGCAATGGTAGGAGCACATAGAGTAGTAGGAGTGCATGCAATGGTAGGAGCACATAGAGTAGTAGGAGTGCATGCAATGGCAGGAGCACATAGAGTAGTAGGAGTGCATGCAATGGTAGGAGCTCATAGAGTAGTAGGAGTGCATGCAATGGTAGGAGCACATAGAGTAGTAGGAGTGCATGCAATGGTAGGAGCACATAGAGTAGTAGGAGTGCATGCAATGGTAGGAGCACATAGAGTAGTAGGAGTGCATGCAATGGTAGGAGCACATAGAGTAGTAGGAGTGCATGCAATGGTAGGAGCTCATAGAGTAGTAGGAGTGCATGCAATGGTAGGAGCACATAGAGTAGTAGGAGTGCATGCAATGGTAGGAGCACATAGAGTAGTAGGAGTGCATGCAATGGTAGGAGCACATAGAGTAGTAGGAGTGCATGCAATGGTAGGAGCACATAGAGTAGTAGGAGTGCATGCAATGGTAGGAGCACATAGAGTAGTAGGAGTGCATGCAATGGTAGGAGCTCATAGAGTAGTAGGAGTGCATGCAATGGTAGGAGCACATAGAGTAGTAGGAGTGCATGCAATGGTAGGAGCACATAGAGTAGTAGGAGTGCATGCAATGGCAGGAGCACATAGAGTAGTAGGAGTGCATGCAATGGCAGGAGCTCATAGAGTAGTAGGAGTGCATGCAATGGCAGGAGCACATAGAGTAGTAGGAGTGCATGCAATGGTAGGAGCACATAGAGTAGTAGGAGTGCATGCAATGGTAGGAGCACATAGAGTAGTAGGAGTGCATGCAATGGTTGAAGTGCATGCACCTTCAAATGCTGGAATGCTATAGCTGCAGTAGTTCTTGTAATGGCCTTTTGTCTCCACAGTTTGCAGTACTAAAAGTTTGTAACATTTACGTGCAATGATCTAACAGATAATGGCTTCATGGTGAGCTAAACAATGGCTGCATTCTTGGTTAATTGTCATGCAGAGAATTATTTGCTTACTCTGCTCTTCGCTAGGAATATTCCAACTCATATTTAATCACTTCCCTCTATTTTATTTCTCTCGCATCCTCTTCAAAGACCTCATCACTTTTGTCTTCCAAGTCGCTTCAATTTGCATGAAGCATTTGTAGCAAGTCATTCTACACACACACCCAACAGGAGCTCTGGGCTTCAAAGAGGCAGGAGGACTGGGCCTTATTGTAGGCCGCAGGAATCATTGCACTTCCTGCCTTTGAACGCTTAGAAAATAATGATGGCAATCGGTCGCTTCCATTGTTGAATGATGAGCTGAAACTTGCCGTGCCTTGAAGTTTGAGGTTGAGGGGGACTGATTATTAATGGTGAGTGTGGCTTACCCTGATTTCCGTGAATCGGTCAACATTTAGACGTGATAATTGGTCTGTGGCAAGTTCACTTGCCCTGCGATTGTACCGCAAGGACATGAAGTGTGAGGTGATGATGGAGTATCAGCTGCACGCTAGAGCACATCAGGCATTCGGTGACCACTAACCTCACATCCTCACCCTCACCATCCTCATCCCTGCCACCCCCACCATCCTCATCCTCACCCTCACCATCTCACCATCCTCACCCTCACCATCCACACCCTCACCATCCTCACCATCCTCACCCTCACCATCACCATCCTCACCCTCACCATCCACACCCTCACCATCCTCACCCTCACTATGCTCACTCTCACCATCCTCACCCCCACTACGCCACCACTACACTCGGCACTTAATCTTGAATAACCTATTATTTAGATTATTCATAGGCTTACGTGGATTACATTATCGAGGGGGGAAATGTTCATTCTAAAAATTACAAAAGAATATTGGACGTTTGGAAACTGAACAATTCCTGCACGGACCCCTAGGAACCAGTAAAAGGGTGTGTTTCAACTGCTTGACCTTGTCCAGCGACAGATTGTGACCACTTCCTACCATCTATTGTCGCAAGTCGATTGATCTATGGTGGCTATGGTGGCTAATATGATCTGGAAGCGATGACAACCTTTCCATGTGAGAGAGTTTGTAGTGACATGAAGAGTGCCCCTAGGTTTGGGATTCTGACATTGGAATGTTATTGGAATTTAACCAGAGTTGTGAACTCATAAGCGAGTGTATATGTGACCCCTCCCCTCCCACTACTCTAGCTAAGCTGCCGAGGTTTAAAGAAGGACGTGTTACTTTATTGATGTCGGAGGAGTTCGAGTCAAGTAGCAGATGAAGCGTCAGAAAACTGATGCCATCACGGAATGGCGAGTGTATGTAAGCAGCTGATCGTAAGGAAATTAGCAGACCTAAGTGTTCAAGCAACATATGCTGCCAGCAGCTACCTCACAACTTCGAGACGGTGTTGAGTATCAGTGGAGGAAGTTTGCTAACCTCTGTTTCGCCCACAAGGGATTTGATGTGGTGGACTTCCTTCCCCCTCCCTCCCCTCTCCAGCAATTGGGTTTAAATTTTGAATTTCCTTGAGCTCCAGTGAGATTTATATGCCAGCATTCTTTGGTTTCCCACTGGTAATGCAAGAAGTCCTACAACCAGTCTCCTGTCTCCAGTCTGGTGTCTCCACTGGTAGAGTGTCTGGTTTTGGGGTTGCAAAGAAAAAACGAAGAGGTCAGTTTTGTGGAGACCGAGTTGGTGATGAGAGGAAACATTCATTTCTACACAAGTTTGTGTGACCTGAATTTGGTTCATCTGGTTGCTTATGTCAACAGCAGCATCATTATAATAACCTTCCAATAATCAACTTGAAATTGTATTCTCTCAATGGATGCTCTAGCTTTCATAGGAATATTCCTGATGAAGGCTAAGGCATTTAGTCGAAACGTCGAGAGATACGATTTCAAGTGATTATTGAGAAGGTTTTTGCATGATGTTATTATGTCAACTGAGAGTTCATTGAGGAAAGCATGATGTTGATGCAACAACAGCACCAAGTGTCGATGGGCACACGAGACTGGAGTTGCTTAGAGCAGGTGTGTTGTCCTCATGTATCAACAAGTGTTGGCTGCAATAAGTGTTCGATGGAGGTGTGATATGCATTATGTCTTTTGGAGACTGTCCATACTCGCATTCTGTCACTAGAGTCCACTCTTGAATGAATGAATATCCTGAAGAAGTATCATCCAATAGGAGTATCCTATAAGAATATCCTGAAAGAGTATCCTGTAGGAGTAGATCACTATATAAGTGCTGGCCTTCAGCAGAAAATGTATAGCAACTAATTAGCTTTTGGTAGCCCGCATCTAACAGTGATCTCTCATTAGCCAAGGTTCAATGCTGGTGGCTTCTATGAACTGTAGCCATGTCTAAAAATCTGTTTATCTTTGTGCAAGTATGGGCACGGTGATGCCCAGACATTAGCCGACAGCTTGAGCTACTCCAGCACCCATTGCACGATCTTTACTATAATTAACTGAAGTGCAATCTGGTGTCGTGGCATGAGACAACCCATAAACAATATTGTGCTTCGTTGTGAAATTTTAATAAAAATAAACACAAGGAAAACTTTTCTTGTACATCTCATAAATGTGCCTCTGAGCACAGGGATAGGCTGAGAGGAAAACCGGCTATCAGATCCTTCGTTATCATAACTGAAATGCCACTCTGGACCTACCTTGTGAGCAAGCCAAACAAACAAGCTATTCTCTTGCAACTCACACTACAAAAGTGCTTCTGGGAAAATGCAGAACTGAAGTGTCACTGGGGAAAGGTGTGAGTGAGGTCCTTCATCATTGACATATCTAATGTTTCCTGAAGCTAAGACATCAGCATGACTCTTCATCTCTAAACGGGACTGACGCATGGAAGGAACTTGTGTTGGGTCTTGGATCATGTGGGACACACCTAAAATCTCTTGAAATGAACATGGTTATGGTGACAGAGATTAAGCAGGCATTAATGAAGCATAAAACTTCTTGTTGGCGTCCGGTGTTGCTTTTCATAGTGAGCGCCCTTTCTGGTAGGTTTGTTCTCTACAATACTAATTGCGCTTATGTTGAAGAAGCTGCAAACATCTTGTTAAGGCTTTTATTTGAAGTCATGACCACAATTAATTTTTGAACTACCTAGTAATAACTTCAAGAAGCGTTCAATTCTCTTGACATTGCACTAATTCACTCTCTACATATGGTAACGGAATCGGCAGTCAGTCGGTCTAGTCCATTTGTCTCAATACTTTGCATAATTTATAGCTATTTCATGCCTAGTGTTACCATAATCTCATTGCGGTCTCTCAAGCCATCTATATAAAATGGACTTTCCTGTGTAATCCTAGTCTACCCTAAGGGCATTCAGCTCTGGTCCAGAGACCAGCTATTCAGTCATGCTCTACAGTTGTAATTCGCTTGTGTCTTCTTCTTTACAAAGTTGCCAGAACTTTGTGGCACACATCATCTATTTAGTTTGTTGCTGGATGATTGTTAGATGTGATTTGATGCTGGATGATGTTAGATGTGATTTAATGCTGGATGATGTTAGATGTGATTTGATGCTGGATGATGTTAGATGTGATTTGATGCTGGATGATGTTAGATGTGATTTGATGCTGGATGATTGTTAGATGTGATTTGATGCTGGATGATTGTTAGATGTGATTTGATGCTGGATGATGTTAGATGTGATTTGATGCTGGCTGATGTTAGATGTGATTTGATGCTGGATGATTGTTAGATGTGATTTGATGCTGGATGATTGTTAGATGTGATTTGGTGCTGGATGATGTTAGATGTGATTTGATGCTGGATGATTGTTAGATGTGATTTGATGCTGGATGATGTTAGATGTGATTTGATGCTGGATGATGTTAGATGTGATTTGATGCTGGATGATGTTAGATGTGATTTGATGCTGGATGATGTTAGATGTGATTTGATGCTGGATGATGTTAGATGTGATTTGATGCTGGATGATGTTAGATGTGATTTGATGCTGGATGATGTTAGATGTGATTTGATGCTGGATGATGTTAGATGTGATTTGATGCTGGATGATGTTAGATGTGATTTGATGCTGGATGATGTTAGATGTGATTTGATGCTGGATGATGTTAGATGTGATTTGATGCTGGATGATTGTTAGATGTGATTTGATGCTGGATGATGTTAGATGTGATTTGATGCTGGATGATTGTTAGATGTGATTTGATGCTGGATGATGTTAGATGTGATTTGATGCTGGATGATGTTAGATGTGATTTGATGCTGGATGATGTTAGATGTGATTTGATGCTGGATGATGTTAGATGTGATTTGGTGCTGGATGATGTTAGATGTGATTTGATGCTGGCTAATGTTAGATGTGATTTGGTGCTGGATGATTGTTAGATGTGATTTGATGCTGGATGATGTTAGATGTGATTTGATGCTGGATGATTGTTAGATGTGATTTGGTGCTGGATGATGTTAGATGTGATTTGATGCTGGATGATGTTAGATGTGATTTGATGCTGGATGATTGTTAGATGTGATTTGATGCTGGATGATGTTAGATGTGATTTGATGCTGGATGATTGTTAGATGTGATTTGATGCTGGATGATGTTAGATGTGATTTGATGCTGGATGATTGTTAGATGTGATTTGATGCTGGATGATTGTTAGATGTGATTTGATGCTGGATGATGTTAGATGTGATTTGATGATTGGATGATTGTTAGATGTGATTTGATGCTGGATGATGTTAGATGTGATTTGATGCTGGATGATTGTTAGATGTGATTTGATGCTGGATGATTGTTAGATGTGATTTGATGCTGGATGATTGTTAGATTTGATTTGATGCTGGATGATTGTTAGATGTGATTTGATGCTGGATGTGATTTGATGCTGGATGATGTTAGATGTGATTTGATGATTGGATGATTGTTAGATGTGATTTGATGCTGGATGATGTTAGATGTGATTTGATGCTGGATGATTGTTAGATGTAATTTGATGATGGATGATTGTTAGATGTGATTTGATGCTGGATGATTGCTAGATGTGATTTGATGCTGGATGATTGTTAGATGTGATTTGATGCTGGATGATTGTTAGATGCGATTTGATGATGATTGTTAGATGTGATTTGATGCTGGATGATGTTAGATGTGATTTGATGATTGGAAGATTGTTAGATGTGATTTGATGCTGGATGATTGTTAGATGTAATTTGATGCTGGATGATTGTAAGATGTGATTTGATGCTGGATGATTGTTAGATGTGATTTGATGCTGGATGATTATTAGATGTGATTTGATGCTGGATGATTGTTGATTTGATGGTGGATGATGTTAGATGTGATTTCATACTGGATGATTGTTAGATGTAATTTGATACTGGATGATTGTTAGATGTTAGATGTAATTTGATGCTGGATGATTGTAAGATGTGATTTGATGATGGATGACTGTTAGATGTGATTTGATGCTGGATGATTGTTAGATGTGATTTGATGCTGGATGATTGTTAGATGTGATTTGATGCTGGATGATTGTTAGATGTGATTTGATGCTGGATGATTGTTAGATGTGATTTGGCTGGATGATTGTTAGATGTGATTTCATACTGGATGATTGTTAGATGTGATTTGATGCTGGATGAGAC
The DNA here is from genome assembly GCA_028752905.1 of Cladorhizidae sp. MBARI D1340-BT2. Classification (NCBI taxonomy): domain Eukaryota; kingdom Metazoa; phylum Porifera; class Demospongiae; order Poecilosclerida; family Cladorhizidae; species Cladorhizidae sp. MBARI D1340-BT2. The sequence goes on from JAQNBH010000008.1 coordinate 39,766,451, forward strand.
TGTTAGATGGTGTTCTTATTTGCTAACTAAGCTTCATAAATTAGTTCTTCAATGTATTCATGTTATTGTTCTGAGAGTTGCATGTGATTACAGTGAAGATAAGCTTAAGGTCTGATGTCTGACTTTTAATAATAATATATATATATTCTTTCTCCTTGTCTTGGTTTGTCTGCTATAGTTTTCTTCCTGGCGGTGTGTGCTCTCTGGATCAAGAATCTCAAGTCTTACCACAAGGTTGTCAAAAGAGAGGGAGGAAGCCAACACTGCAACAGATGCTCCATTTACAAATGCGCACTATTTCTCAGACCCATCGTATAGATGAACATTAACATAATATTATTGTTGAATACCTGTTTTATAAATATTATCAAAATCATATAATTGTTAGTGTCTATGTTTGCTTTACTACTACTACTATTACTACTACTACTACTACTACTACTATTATGTTCTATATAATTTATGTTCTGCAATTGAGGGGGTTGTCTTGGTAGCTAAGTTGCTTGCACGTACAGAAAAAAGACATTCCAATGAAATGCTGTCTAGCAATTCATCCTGGTTTGACACCACTTCTCTTGGCATTTGCATTGTATTTGCACAACTAAAGAATCTGTGAGATCATGTGTTCGTTGACATTGACACAACGTTCCAGGAAGTGTGCCTTATTAAGCAGGCTTGAATGTTCTGATTAAGTCAGGAATAGCTTCTATTGGCAGACCTGTTTTGACTACTATTAGGCTGGAGAGAGGGGAGTGGCTATGAAATCATAAAGGGTGTGTGTCCTGGTTTTGAGGCCCATAACTTGCACATGTATTATGGCATACGTGTACGTATGGTACATTATATGTAACAAAATATAGGATGATGATTACAGTTTCAGCCAGAAAATAACTCGCCTATTATCCAAATAGAATGATTATTTAGCTAACATTTTTCCCGGCCGTGCTTTGACCTTCTTCAAGGTGATACATAAGCACACAAGTTAGTGCAAGTCAAGCTAGTCAAGATGGGCTTTGCAGATTCTCCCTAAAGAACAGGAAGCTTGGCTCAAATTCTTTTAATCCAAGTGGCAGTATATCTTGTAATGATGGGCCAAACTCCTTGACCTTCCCAAAATGACCTAGGCCTTCCCAAAGGGACTTGAGCCTCGGGATCTGGCAGTATGAGGGAACCAAGGGAATAGTTCCCCCTCCTCCCCTCATTTCCTCCCTTGCATTTCAACATAACATTTGCACCGTAATGACTATTGAAAAGTGTCACTTCAATATATGACAGTCTAACACCACTGACTGGTGTAGTTTCTGTCTATAGCTGTGCAGAGAGCCATCTCTGTTCTCATGGTAACTAAAAGATCGAGGAAAGCCATAACAGTCAACCGAAAGCGATCATTGAAAGAATGAACTTTCTTTTGCCAAAATATCATTGCTGGTCATATTTATACTTTACTGGTTGGTCGCTCGCAGAGATGAGCGATACCTATTTTCTATAAGGTCCGATGACAAACCGCGCCCCCTGCAGTAAAATGGGGAAGTCCCTTTTCCACGCCCACATATACCCGCAGCCTTTATAAAAGAACAAGTTCGTGCGAACTCCACAGAGTGAACTACTGTCAAGTCGATCCTGAAGGCCGTTTGTTGTAGCTGCTGCAGAATACTCGTCTTGAAGCAGTCTTCCGTGTGTTTTTTGGTGTTTTTTTTTGGCTAAGCAAGATAAATTGCAAGAAGAACCAATATGATGATGCTAGAAGAATCGCCGAGTGCTGCAGAATACATGGTGAGTTTCAACTTTCGTGTATCTTCTGTCTGTATCTACTAGCTATCTATTCATTGGATGTATGCGGACACAAAGGAGATTTGATGCAGTTCTAGAATTGGGGCTAGCTTGTTACTTTTGCACGCATTAGCTAGCTAGGCACATTTCTGCTGCAAAAAGTATCTCAACTTAGTAACCTTTACATGCTGAAAATAATGGATCTAGCAAATTTGTCTGTAACAGCTGTTATAACCCCGACTATGATTATGCATAACTTTCGAAGTGCGTCAGCTTAGTTTTCAGGATTGCACTATGTAAGCAATAATTCTGCATATCACGCTAGCTAGCCAATCTACCCTCATTGGTTTAAATTTGAGGGCTGTGCTTCTTTCTTTTGCCAGCGATGGTAATTCACCCCGTGGACTAGAAGCACCAATCTGCTCCTCTTGTCCAAGAACACTCCTAGCAAATTTTTACTACCAGTATATTAGGGGGTGGGTTTTATTGGATGTTAGAGATTGTGTGACAATTTTGGCTCCAATAATTGTCTAGACTGGTGGGGGAGGGGGAAAAAAGGTGGGTCAGCTCGAGCTCTCATCTTGCATGTCAATGGACCTTTAATTGCCAATAGACACTTTTTAGTACTAACACAGCATGATTGTATTAGTAACCACACAGCAGATTAACATTGATGAAATGATTGACACTTCAGTAGTATTTCAGCACTAGGCCAACCACCTAGAAAATAAACGCAGACACAGTTAAAGGTCATTGTAATTTGGTTACGTCAACTGGGAGTTCGTTGCGAATTATATCCAGTGATGCATTAATTATCTTTCAGAATTTCAGACTGGAATTAAAACAAAAGTTGGTCTTTGTTGTAACCACCTGCTAATTGGTGAACTGAAATAGTTGGCCGTGTCTGAACCTCAAATATGCAGCTTTAAATAGCTCGGCTAATTCAGTTGAGTGTTTAAAAAAAAACATGACATGGGCAAGCTGCATGGTGGCCATTCTCTCATGTATTGTCAAAAGAACATTGCGGGAATGTCTGCCCTCCTGACAAAACACAATTCTAGACTAACCAGCTTTTTCACTAGACATAATTTCATTCATTTCCTCTTTGTTGTTTTGATTGTGCAGATTACCCGGGAAAAACTCGAAGAGCTAAAGGGAAACATTCCCCGAGCTGGACCCAAGTACAGACTTGGAATGTACTTCGAGACGATCCACAACTTGAATTCGTTTGACGTTTTGCATCATGACGAGGGAGGCTACACCAGCTTCTGGGAGACAGACACAGAAGCCGACAGCGAGTTGGGGAATTTCATTTTCAACAATGTCTCTGGAGACTCTGCTTCTTTGATTTGCATTGACGATATCGATCTCCTGGCTCTTCGCAATTGCCACAAAGAAGTGCTGTCAGCCAAGCACCAGCCGCACTACAAGCTGGAGCAGAATCGAACCTCTCCAAACGAAGACCACCTGCTCGATAGATCCATTGACAACAAACATTCAAGCCACTCCAGACAATCACATCGCTCCGGTTCAGACGGCACATACGACCATCCTCCACCTGTGCCCCCGCCTCGGAGACCGACCACAACTGCGAATGCAACAAACATGGACTTCGAAGACCACACCTACGAGACCTTGGATGATTGTTATGACGACTACGTGGTGCACCAGGGGGAAATGATTTACGTGTCAAAGGAATCCGACGATTATCACGTGTGCGGGCCCAAGCCAGTCAGTAACGAAGACACAGAGAGTGACCAACTCTCGAGCACAAAGGGGGACAATTACAGCGGAAACCCACCCATCAGAAACGCAGGCAGCGGTGGAAGTAGTGGAGGCTGCTGTAAGCCAAAGAGCGCAAAAATTCAGGAGCCGCTCAACTTCAGACAGAGACGGAAGGTCGACGGGTCCACAAAAAGCCGAAAGAGACGATCGGAAAAGGTGGCCTGTAAAGAAAGCTGCTACCCAGCTCCTGGAAAAGGATTTCCAGCTGGCGTGACTGATTACGCAGATTACTTGCCCATGATTGGACACCTCTCTCCAGAAAGGAACCACACCCCCGGATCTGCCTCTCCACATCCTTGTCAGAGAGACCTCACAAGTGCCTCCCACGACAGAAGAAGGAACTGCGATGCTCATAAATCCAGCAATCTTCATCCCAGCTCACAAGCCAAGAGAGTACCGGCAGCAGCACCCCCTCTGGTCATCAAGCACAAAGGGAAGACTTACCTTGTGCCTGTGGTGGACCAAAAATTAGAGAAAGAGTTGGAGAAACGATCGAGAACGAACAATCCAACGGTCTCCAAGTACCAGACAGTCGGGCCCTCAATGTCTCGTTGCAATGGCATATACGGTGGCAGTGTCTTCACCGGTGCAGGCAACATGCACAGAGTGCACATCAGTCCTGCAAAGGGGGAGCAGTGCGAGTATGTGTCTCCTCACAAGAGAAAGCCGTCTTCCAAGTCTCTCATACACACTGCAAACACTAAACAAGTCACTCATTATGGTGTCCTTTGAACTTTATTCTTGACATCAGTCACATTTGCTGTCAATGTCTTTATTTCTTTTTTCTGCCTGTTCTCTCTCATTATAATTCATTATGCAAAGTGTGAAGCAACCGCACCCTTCACTTCAAGCGGCATGTCTCTACACATAGATGCACCTCTCGTGTGGTGTAAACTCCGTTCAGCAAAATGACTAGTGTCCCTAGTCCATCCTACAGGTGGAGAGGGGAGCCTAGGGGACCTATTCCCTTGGCCACGGACAGGAGCATGACCCCCACCCTTCACTTCAAGTGTGCATGTCTCTACACATAGATGCACCCACCCTTCACTTCAAGCGGCATGTCTGTACACATAGATGCACCCACCCTTCACTTCAAGTGTGCATGTCTCTACACATAGATGCACCCACCCTTCACTTCAAGCGGCATGTCTGTACACACATGCACCCACCCTTCACTTCAAGCGTACATGTCTGTACACATAGATGCACCCACCCTTCACTTCAAGCGGCATGTCTGTACACATAGATGCACCCACCCTTCACTTCAAGCGTACATGTCTGTACACATAGATGCACCCACCCTTCACTTCAAGTGTGCATGTCTCTACACATAGATGCACCCACCCTTCACTTCAAGCGGCATGTCTGTACACACATGCACCCACCCTTCACTTCAAGCGTACATGTCTGTACACATAGATGCACCCACCCTTCACTTCAAGCGTACATGTCTCTACACATAGATGCACCCACCCTTCACTTCAAGTGTGCATGTCTCTACACATAGATGCACCCACCCTTCACTTCAAGCGTACATGTCTGTACACATAGATGCAGACTGAAGTCTACTCTGGACTGTCGGAGGGAACAAGGCTAGAGGAAGTGGTCTGCTTGTCCCAAAAAATATTCAGCTCTTAACACAAGGGGAATTTTGCCCTACCAAATATACCGTGAGCCTTAGGATGTGGTCTGACGTAAAATGAGGTATAAGGAACCCATAAAATGTCTTCCTGACTTTCTCACTCTTGTGGTGGTGGGGGGGGGGGGGGGGTTTACAAATGCATCACCTTGACCATATACACACCCACCAATGAGAGAGGTCAGACATACGTTTAAAAATGGATAATCATTTTCTTGCTAAACTCCTTTTGGCAGATTCTTATTCAGGCCTAAAATAGCCAACCAGACCAGACCACGATTGGCTGGCAGTTACGCGTATGGAATTCAATATGCTTAACCACTCACACGTCAACACCACAACTCCAGAACAGAAAAGAACCACCCCAGCCACAGGGGTACTCGCATGAAGGCTGTGGGCTCAGAGATACCCACACATCAAACAGTGGAGCTTCTTTGAAACTGGTCAGTAGCAAACCCATGAAGACTAAAAAAAAATGCCAATGCACATATATAGAGTAGAATTGGCTTACAAACCTTTTCATGGAACCCTAAAAACTTCGAGGGCCAGAGCAATTATCCCTCAATATTCATTTGCTATTTGTGACATGCTATATGAACACTACACACACAAACACCTGTTGTCATCTACCCCCCCACACACATATTACTTGCAGTTTCTCTCTCCACATTCCAGTTGTGTTTATCACACAATCCATCTAATTGATCTCGTTTATTTAAACGCCAAGCAATATGTCAGTTCATGTTACACTATGGCATCAACTCTTAAGCAATATGTCAGTTCATGTTACACTATGGCATCAACTCTGCAAAGGAATCCAGAAACACAAACCACTTTGAAACAACCGGCCACTGACATCAAACGAGGACCCCATTCCAGCATCTGTCGCCTATCGTGTTATTGGCTCATGGACTCACCATTTGAGGTCATCCATCTTGACAACTTTCCATACATGTTATATAGAGCTAGTGACGCACATTTTAAATGAGTGGTGAGCTACAGTCTCATATGGAGAATGGGAATATCCAACCCCCTCCAACAGAGCCCCCACCAGCCTTCCCCAATCAGGAACATAAAACATTCTCCCTCCCTCCCAAAAACAATCCTGCATGAGAATTCGCCAGGTGCTCATTCCAACCTAGCGGCAGTGAGAGATGCAAGCCATGGCCAGAGCAATAGTTCCATGAAGAAAGTCCACCTTCAATTTCAAGTGAAAATGCATCAATGGGGAGAGGAGAAGTCAAGCATCGCCATATCTTAATCTCATCCCCAAATGCTCTGTCTATGAAGTGCAAGAATATCAGCAGAAAAACCGACACATTTAAGATGGCTTTAGTTAACACTCAGGTGGTAAGTGTTTATATTGTCAGGTCTGTGCTGGGAGCTGTCGGGAGGCAGCTGGCTGGAGCAGCCTGGACAAGTGTGCAGGGTCTCGTGGATATAGAGATCACAGTCGATGCAGAATGGTTCCCTGCATCCTGGGCAAACATATTTCTAAGAGAGGAAATACAGAAATAACTTTGACATAAACCGTTTATCAGAGGAAGTTGTGCATGTGTAATCAGCCAGTCATTTTAATTCTAGTGCATGGGGACACACACTCACTGGACCAACATCACACTGGGCTGAGGCAGGTTGAAGAAGGTTGACAATAGCTCTATGGGGACACACACTGGACCAACACCACACTGGGTTGAGGCAGGTTGGAGTAGGTTGACAAAAGTTCTATGGGGACACACACTGGACCAACATCACACAGGGTGGAGGCAGGTTGAAGTAGGTTGACAATAGTTCTACACTGGACCACACCCACACTGGGTTGAGCTCTATAAATACCACATGTACCTCCCGCCCCCACACCCATAGGTCCTCGTACATCACACCTTCTCCTGTTTATACGCCAGCAAATTACAGCACATTTTTACCTCACGTAACAGACCTAGTCATTACCTCACACCTATTAAAAGGAAATTAGAAAGCCTCGTCTGACAAGCCAAGTCTTAATTAAAGAGCTTTCTCGATTCAGATGGTTGACTCCGGTAGGGTGTTCCAAGTGCACAAGCTACACTCTCAATGGCCTCCTTCCCAGTGCAGTCCAGTGATATTCAAGGTTAGCCAAGTACTGTAAAATGCCTAGTTCAGACAGCCATCCGCCATCCCTTGCAGTTAGTGCCATGAACGGTGCAATAAAGAGCTGGCAATCTGTCTCTCCAGACACAAGACAAAAGGTTTTGGATGGCAAGAAATCCGGAAGGACTTCCTTGAGGGCTTGGAAGCAAAATGACATCAAAGTGTTTGCCCTGAAATTGCAAGACCAGAGAGCCTAGAGAACAAGCATGAACATCAAGGCAGCGAGACAGGAGCGGATATGCCAGAAGAAAACTTATTAGTAAAATTCTAAAACAGTACATGACCTTGAACCAGTATCAACAATGTTGAAGTGTCCTGTCAGGACAGAGAGGAAAGCTGAATAGTAATGTCTTGAGAGACTGAATAGACAAAAGTGAGATACTAGGAAGGAGCATAATCCCTTTCCCCCGAGCAGTGCCAACAACATCGAGACTATTGAGACAAAGTGGCCATGCTAGGAGAGAAGCAGGAGAGCTGAGCAGCAGTCTCTAAGTAGGCTGGTGAGACGGAGCGAGGTGCCAGGAGTGAGATCACACCTGGTGAGACAGAGCGAGGTGCCAGGTGTGAGAACACATGTTCAGGCATACACACACACTGCAGAGACAATCATCTTTACAGCTTACACAAGGCAATTTCATTCAGTGATCAACAAGAGGAGGGGCTAGCTGTGTCCGAGGCAGCCATCGTGTATGGCATCTTATTTGCATAGTGGGCTAGGGGTCAATAACAAAACACAACAACAACAGCACTGACCCTCCACATTAGTTCAGATCACATTCCACGCAGTCCTCAAGCATGGCATGCAAGCACTTCTATGGCCAAGGGTATTTTTGTTTTTTGTCGAAGTCCAGAGAAGGCCTGTCAGCATTATCTCGTAATGCCAATCACCCATGCAAGAAGAAGCTAAAGTCATTCTGTAGTAGTAGCGAAGAAGGCTAGGAATCCAAATTACTGCTCTTGCCACCAGCTCTTCTGTATAGTCGCTACTTCTCCTCTTACCCTCTTGTAAGTTGATCTTTGCATTCCTTTTGGCCTGCCCCCACACACACCTGCCTCCCACCCTGCCGGCCTGCGCAGTGCCTCAGGCAGTGCCTCCCACCCTGTCTGCCTTCAGCACACCTATCAGAACATATAACCCCAGACATATACCCCCCCCCCCCCCGGACAAAAAAACCCAGACAATTACCACCAGGACAAATACCCCCCATGCCCTAGCCCCACTAGGATATATACCCCCCCATCAAAAAAAATAAAAATTTGGAAAATGGGAAATAAAATGTATAAGGTTTAGGGCTAGGGCTTGGGGCTACTAGGGCTTGGGGCTACTAGGGCTTGGGGCTAGGGCTTGGGGCTGGGGCTTAGGGCTAGCTAGGGATAAGGCTTGGGGCTAGGGCTTGGGGCTAGGGCTTGGGGCTAGGGCTTGGGGCTAGGGCTTGGGGCTAGGGCTTGGGGCTAGGAGGGCTTGGGGCTAGGGCTTGGGGCTAGGTCAATAAATCACATCTTTCATCCTAAAATCCTGTATGTGATAGGTGAATATTTATGGGGTGGGTAAATGTCCAGGGGGTATTTGGCACAGGGGGCATTTGTCCAGCTGTCCGGGTTTTTTTGTCTGGGGGGATATATGTCCTAGAACCGCAGCACACACAGGAAGTGTCTCCTCCCCTTCAATGAAGGCTGTGTGTAAACAATGAAGAAGTGGAACAAGGTCAGTTGGAGAGAAGCCCATGGTGAGACCTGCAAGCTAGGATCAGGGAGAAGCTTCAATGGCGCCCTTTCCAGAAAGTAGAATGTTTACAAAATTATCAAGAATTTCCCGTCATTTACAGGGGGTACAAATGTTTGCCACAGGCGTAGTGCTCCCTCTTCTTCAAAACACAATGCCACCAACAACATGGAAACACTTCATTGCAACGTCATCAAGAACCATCGCACCCAATCAAAAGGCACCAACTATTCTGAAGGGTAAGAAACGTGATAAGTGAAAATTTCTTCGCTACCTTCTTTAAGGTCAGAAGAAAGTGAGGAAGGAATCTCTTAAAGCAAGTTCCTGCCAGACTTGTGTCTCATCTTCCTCAAAACACAAACTAAGCAACCGTACCAGAACTCTTCATGGCATTTCCAGTGCCGGACAAGATCCATCACACCCAATAATAAAAACACTAACGATCATTATTAGCTTTCAAAGGTGGGGGGAAGCTTCAAAGCAAATGCCCTTCTCCACCCAAACCTCACAGGGAAAGAATGCTGTATATTCAGCGGGTGCCTTGTCCATCATTCCTTATAGCCACCACCAAAAAGGCACCAAGAAAAATGTCCGACAACAATTAACAGGGACGCTCGAACACGATCGCTCCTGTCCACCTTGTGATTGTGAAGAACAGCGAAACACATGCTCGCAACATGATAGTCTTTACACGCAAGGCTAGAGATGTATTCGGACAATGTGGTATGTAGGGGACGACCAGCAGTGCGGATACCTTACTCTGTAGTTTCACTTGGCAACCAGAGCACAGTTCCCTGAAGAGGTGGAGAACAAGAACATGATAAGTCATGGAAAATTGTACATAGGGGACTTTGAAAAAAAAATTTAAGTGCCTCTTACGATCCAACCCCCTGCTGTTGGCGTTCTTCCTCCTTGAACATGGCAAGGGGGAAGAGGTGATAATAGGACCTGGCCAGGTGAGGTGCCAACACGAGAGTCAGAGCTAGAACAACCACAACACACGAGAATACGGACAGCGATGAACCAGCGGCAAATAACTAAATAACAAGTTAGACGGTCGGGAGAAGGTAGGCAAGTAACCCAGTAACAAAAATCCCTTCCCCCCCCTATTCCTCAGTCCGGACAGATAATAATGCCATTACTAACATATACATATTTGAAAATAATTTTTCCCCCCCTCACCCCCCACTCGTAAGAAACCTTCCTGCCTGCCTGCACTACATCTCACAATAGTAAGCACCACATGCTTGCTTATAGCTTATATATCAATATAGCACCCGAGGGTAAGTTACCACAGATTCTGGAGCAGACGCCATTACAAACAAAGGCATTTTGCTTTAGTAAGTTCACCACCGATGGCAGCAGGTGCGAAAAAGGAAATCTGAAATCATGTGAGGCCACATGTGTATAGAAACACACACAAGCTAATTGCTCCTGGGGATTATCCAACTGGTGTAAAGCATCCAGTCAATTATACATATGCAATAATAGGCAGCATCTCCGTACCAGTGATGCAATGCACTGCTGCCTACTAGTACACACACACACACACACACACACACACACACACACACACACACACACACATGCTCCATGAATGTGCATACACACACACACACATATATATATAGCAGGTAAATTAACCAGATTCCATAAGGAGAAGATTATTAGTTTCAGTTGCTTCTTTAAGCATAATGCAGGAGCTCTAGATGGTGACAATCACCTGACAACATGTCACATGGACTTAATTAAAAACAATGCCATTTTTAAATCTATACCACAGCTCATTCTCAGCCATTTTCACTGGGAAAATGCACCTACACGCAGCAATTCTCGGCCATTTTCACTACATTCACACGGTGAGTGGTGCTCTGTACCCACTAAACATTATTGCTGCGTGTTGTAATTCTCAGCCATCCTCACAAGTGGGAGAAGGCATATACACTCAGCCCATTAGCAATTATCTGCCATTTTGAAGTGCACTGATATCAGCTCCACATATGTGCAATGCTGCATTGTACGAGAGCAGTGACAGCTGGTTGCCAGGGAGACGCACTTATCACACATATCAGTAAGAAAACCACCGTTTACAAGAAGCACGCGCCATGCAAGAAGCACGTGCCTAATTAAGAACATGTGCCCAACAAACATACTCATGAACATGTGAGCAGTGCCTGCCAAACTTAGCATCACTTGGTTAGTGAGGCTAGAGAGGTCCGCAGTGCCAGTTGCATCACTTGGTTAGTGAGGCTAGAGAGGTCCGCAGTGCCAGTTGCATCACTTGGTTAGTGAGGCTAGAGAGGTCCACAGTGCCAGTTGCATCACTTGGTTAGTGAGGCTAGAGAGGTCCACAGTGCCAGTTGCATCACTTGGTTAGTGAGGCTAGAGAGGTCCACAGTGCCAGTTGCATCACTTGGTTAGTGAGGCTAGAGAGGTCCGCAGTGCCAGTTGTGGGCTCTAACCATTGCAGTTTTAAATGTAACGACTTTCTCAATAAATCAACTCAAATTTACTCACTTGATGTTTCGGCTAGATGCTCTCATCTTCATCAGATGCTCTCATCTTCATCAGATGCTCTCATCTTCATCAGATGCTCTCGACTTCATCAGATGCTCTTGTCTTCATCAGATGCTCTCATCTTCATCAGATGTTCTTGTCTTCATCAGATGCTCTCATCTTCATCAGATGCTCTCGTCTTCATCAGATGCTCTTGTCTTCATCAGATGCTCTTGTCTTCATAAGATGCTCTTGTCTTCATCAGATACTCTCATCTTCATCAGATGCTCTTGTCTTCATCAGATGCTCTCATCTTCATCAGATGCTCTTGTCTTCATCAGATGCTCTTGTCTTCATCAGATGCTCTTGTCTTCATCAGATGCTCTTGTCTTCATCAGATGCTCTCATCTTCATCAGATGCTCTTGCCTTCATCAGATGCTCTTGTTTTCAACAGATGCTCGCGTCTTCATCAGATGCTCGTCTTCATCAGATGCTCTCATCTTCATCGGATGCTCTCATCTTCATCAGATGCTCTCGACTTCATTAGATGCTCTCATCTTCATCAGATGCTCTTGTCTTCATCAGATGCTCTCATCTTCATCAGATGCTCTCGACTTCATCAGATGCTCTCATCTTCATCAGATGCTCTCGACTTCATTAGATACTCCATCTTCATCAGATGCTCTCATCTTCATCAGATGCTCTCGACTTCATCAGATGCTCTCATCTTCATCAGATGCTCTCGACTTCATCAGATGCTCTCATCTTCATCAGATGCTCTCGACTTCATTAGATACTCTCATCTTCATCAGATGCTCTCATCTTCATCAGATGCTCTCGACTTCATTAGATGCTCTTGTCTTCATCAGATGCTCTCATCTTCATCGATCTTCATCAAGAAAAATGGCTATAATTTGGAGTGTTGTTTGAGGTCATCATGTTTATAAGATGGTCCAGAGGTCATTCAACAGAGAGGAGCTATGTGTAGGACAAGAGAAAGGAAATATTTTTGATAGACATGCTGTTGGCATCTTGCTTGAGCAGACATCACTGCCGTTTCAAAACAGCTTCTCCGCCTGGCGTGCCCCACCCTCCCTCATGTACGTCAGAGTTGAGTAAAAATATTCATGCTGGCGGGGTCATAGGTAGAATTAAGAGAAACTTGTGCATGCGCCTGATAAAATCAAGATTAAGATGTGCGTGTAATAGAACCTGCCCAACAACCAGCTTTTATGGCAAGAGCTAGAAATTATTAATTAGTGCCATTACAATCAGCCCCTTTAATTCAATGCACTTACCACAAACTTGACATTCAACAGGCAAACCACAATACTTGCTGCCACACTGCAAGAGAGCAACAACAACACAACAGCAAAGAGACAACAAGGAAACCGTCAGTCACAGCACACACCAAACACCATCAAAGCCACGGCAATGCTTGAAATGACAACAAGACTCACACCCACTGTCATTTAATGCCGGCTGGGCCCGTTGAATGCTTGACATCCAGGAATTAAACTGCACACAAGCACTTTAAAACAGGTCGGGAACTCTCACCAGCTACACTTCCAAAACAAGGGCACTGCCTTTGTTGAGCACTGCCGAACCCGTTACCATGGTTACCACGAGCTCATTCCCAGGCACTCCACACACACACACCAAGATTAAATTAATTTAAACTTAGAGAGAATTGATTAACAAACTTGTTAAGAGACAGTTTCTGCTGGCAGCCTCTGCAGAGTATTGCTTGTAGCAAGCTCTCCCATTCCATCCTCTGGTAACTTCCAGACAGAGTACTAAATACGACTATTGGATGTCCAGTAATTCACTACACAAACGGCAGTCACATTATTTGTGCTGCCTATGGACATATTAGGTAGAAAGAAAGTCAGCGAGAGCCCATCCTAGAAATAGCCATTCTACAGAACAGTGTGACAAGAAAGAATCCTACTTTGTTATTTCAATAGAACTACTCAGACGGCGAGCAGAATTCGCTCAGGCAAGAAGCTCTAATTCACAGGAAGACAAGTATAGCAAGACTTCTAAATTAATTAGCTTTGCACCAATAGTACGTTGGTTAGTAGAGCATTTATATACACCAAATGACCATTTGTAGGCTGAACATGATTGACACAAAACGCTGGAGTGAAGAGCAATACACCTGGGCTCTGGGATGACCGACACAGTCTGGGGTGTTGTGGTCAACCTCGAAGTCTGCCAGGCTCAGTCTGGGTTGTTGTGGTCCAAACCTCGAAGTCTGCCAGGCTCAGTCTGGGGTGTTGTTGTCCAACCTCGAAGTCTGCCAGCCAAGCTAATGTGGATGTAAGCGGGATGGGGATGCCATGGAAACTAACAGGACGGCCAATTAGGCTGGCCTACAGCTCACAACAGAAGAGATGATTTACTAACCTACTAACCTACCTTGAAGTGTAGGAAATCAAAGGGGCATCCAGTAACTACTTAACTACCAAGATGGCGGGTCAAATGCCATTTCCTGTTTTACTGTCTTCCACGTCAAAGGAAAAGCTTCTCCGTGAGGCGTGTAGGGCTTTTGAGGGAGATTAAAAAAAGCTAGTAATAACCTTATAAGGTTGGAACAGGATGTAGGCAATAGATTGGATGTTTTGATGATCATGTCGTGTTCCTACGCTTTAGTCGCTGCAGTCCTACATGCTCGTCCAAAAACCACCTGTCCTGTCCTGATTCTGCAACCAGTAGAGTGTTCCTCTGGTGCGGAGTCCTCTACGGCATGGCCAACACTGGATAGCTCCAGTCTGCTCCAAGGGCCACACCCATACAGAGACATGGCGATGATGGCCAGAGAAATTAGTCACCCCAGGAGGGACGTCCAGCACTGCCACACACACACCAGGAGGGACGTCCAGCACTGCCACACCAGGAGGGACGACCAGCACTGCCACACCAGGAGGGACGACCAGCACTGCCACACCAGCAGGGAAGACCAGCACTGCCACACCAGGAGGGACGACCAGCACTGCCACACCAGGAGGGACGACCAGCACTGCCACACCAGCAGGGAAGACCAGCACTGCCACACCAGGAGGGACGTCCAGCACTGCCACACCAGGAGGGACGACCAGCACTGCCACACCAGGAGGGACGACCAGCACTGCCACACCAGGAGGGACGTCCAGCACTGCCACACCAGGAGGGATGACCAGCACTGCCACACCAGGAGGAACGACCAGCACTGCCACACCAGGAGGAACATCCAGCACTGCCACACCAGGAGGGACGTCCAGCACTGCCACACCAGGAGGGACATCCAGCACTGCCACACCAGGAGGGACGTCCAGCACTGCAGGGACGACCAGCACTGCCACACCAGGAGGGACGACCAGCACTGCCACACCAGGAGGAACATCCAGCACTGCCACACCAGGAGGGACGTCCAGTACTGCCACACCAGGAGGGACGACCAGCACTGCCACACCAGGAGGGACGACCAGCACTGCCACACCAGGAGGGACGACCAGCACTGCTACACCAGGAGGAACATCCAGCACTGCCACACCAGGAGGGACGTCCAGCACTGCCACACCAGGAGGGACGTCCAGTACTGCCACACCAGGAGGGACGACCAGCACTGCCACACCAGGAGGGACGACCAGCACTACCACACCAGGAGGGACGTCCAGCACTGCCACACCAGGAGGGACGACCAGCACTGCCCCACCAGGAGGGACGACCAGCACTACCACACCAGGAGTGTCCAACACTGCCATAACCTTGCCTAGTTCATCGCTGGATTCCTGGCAAGCTTGGAACTATCCCAGGATGTCCATAGTCCTAGAACACATCTAGTCCTAGAATACCCCTAGATCCAGAATACCCCTAGACTTAGAATACCCCTAGACTTAGAATACCCCTAGACTTAGAATACCCCTAGACTTAGAATACCCCTAGACTTAGAATACCCCTAGACTTAGAATACCCCTAGACTTAGAATACCCCTAGACCTAGAATACCCCTAGATCCAGAATACCCCTAGACTTAGAATACCCCTAGATCTAGAATACCCCTAGACTTAGAATACCCCTAGATCTAGAATACCCCTAGACTTAGAATACCCCTAGACTTAGAATACCCCTAGACTTAGAATACCCCTAGACTTAGAATACCCCTAGACCTAGAATACCCCTAGATCCAGAATACCCCTAGACTTAGAATACCCCTAGATCCAGAATACCCCTAGACTTAGAATACCCCTAGATCTAGAATACCCCTAGATCTAGAATACCCCTAGACTTAGAATACCCCTAGATCTAGAGTACCCCTAGTCCTAGAATACCCCTAGACTTAGAATACCCCTAGACTTAGAATACCCCTAGACTTAGAATACCCCTAGACTTAGAATACCCCTAGACTTAGAATACCGCTAGTCCTAGAATACCCCTAGACCTATACCCAGAGCCCTATAACACCCCCATCCCTAGCCCTAATTCCAGGACAGTCAGCTACCTTCACTAGGAACTCCTGACAGCCTCAAGTTTTCCGGGAATGTCCTAGGAAACTGGTCGCACATATATATGGGGAGAAAAACACCATTTGTCACGCAAGGTGTCTAAGTGAATATATTTTGCCATGACAGAAGCCCTCCAGAGGTAATGGTCGCATGGTGATGAATATCGGTGTAAGTACGAGGACGCTACATTTAACACTACCAATACAGCCAGAGGCTCTACTCAAGTCACATGGACCAATCAGGCACATCGTGCAAAAGCCACACATTAAAACTCGATGGCACTAAAGTGACAACGTTTGCACATCTATCGACATATCGCTCCGTAGTTCACTACCAAAAAAGATTCCAAGCCTAGCGGCCGGGAAGAATAGCTTCATCCATCAAGCTTCTACTCACTGTGACATATGACTTCTCCATTACCCTCTACAAGACATAAGCTTCCTTCCCTCAATACTGCACACAGGTGACCAAGCCGGAATAATATGGCCAGTCAATCATCCGAGTGGGTTGGAATGTGGTAAGGCAAACAGCATTTAGTTGCTCACTAATTGAGATATAAGTTCCACTGCAGTCAAGGGAGCCACACCCAAGAGGCTCCATTGACAAAGTGAAGAGGCATCCCTTCAAGACCAGCATGGCACATTTTAAGTACAAGGTGATTTGTTGCACTAGACCCGCGGCCAGGTCTAGGGCATATGTTCCTTAGCAACAGACAGTGGGAGAGCGGCCCTGGAATTATTGAAGCCTCTTTGAGTGGTAGAACAAGGAGACGAGGAGACGAGCGAACTCAAACTAGAGAGAGAGAGACGTTCCTTTAGAAGAAGTCGGTGAAGATAAGCATGCCCCAAGGGGAACGATAAAAGCACTTCTTTAAAATCGAAAACCACCAAGGGCTCATTAAATCAACAGTGCAACGGGTCACGTACAAGGTACATGTATGCACAGCAATTAAAAGGTAATTTAAGAATAATTCGGACCAGCCAGGCAGGAAAGAGTTTTCATAACATTTATTCATACATAGATAGGAGAAAAATAACCAGTTCTTCAGGGTGGTCCAGAGTAGCCATGGATGATAACAGGACTCCCAAATCACTAGCCCTAGCCAATATTAGTGGAGCTTGAACTTTGGACACCCACAGTAGACTACAGGGTTCAAAGTTATTGCTCAAATCTCCAGCCCTAGCCAGTATGGGCATGAACTTTGTACATCCACAGAAGACCAAAGGATATTTAGGATTCAAAATTCTTGCCCAAAACTCCAGCCCTAGGTAGTAAGTATTAGGGGGGGGCAAGAACTTTGAGACATCCATAGAATCCCCCGGAACTGTTAACAGAATGGTGCAACATCTCATCAACACAAACCAAACAGAATGGTGCAACATCTCGTCAACACAAACCTAACAGAATGGTGCAACATCACATCAACACAAACCTAACAGAATGGTGCAACATCTCATCAACACAAACCTAACAGAATGGTGCAACATCTCATCAACACAAACCAAACAGAATGGTAACATCCCATCCAACAGAAACTTAAAAGAATGGTGCAACATCTCAACACAAAACAAACAGAATGGTACAACATCTCATTAACACTAACCTAACAGAATGGTGCAACATCTCATCAACACAAACCAAACAGAATGATACAACATCTCATCAACACAAACCAAACAGACTGGTGCAACATCTCATCAACACAAACCAAACCGAATGGTGCAACATCTCATCAACACAAACCTAACAGATTGGTGCAACATCTCATCAACACAAACCAAACAGAATGGTAACATCTCATCCAACAGAAACTTAACAGAATGGTGCAACATCTCTTCAACACAACCAAACCGTGCAACATCTCATCAACACAAACCAAACAGAATGGTGCAACATCTCATCAACACAAACCAAACAGAATGGTTCAACATCTCATCAACACAAACCAAACAGAACGGTGCAACATCTCATCCAACAGAAACTTAATAGAATAGTGCAACATCTCATCCAACAGAAACTTAACAGAATGGTGCAACATCTAATCAACACAAACCAAACAGAATGGTGCAACATCTCATCAACACAAACCAAACCGAATGGTGCAACATCTCATCAACACAAACCAAACAGAATGGTGCAACATCTCATCCAACAGAAACTTAATAGAATAGTGCAACATCTCATCCAACAGAAACTTAACAGAATGGTGCAACATCTCATCAACACAAACCAAACAGAATGGTGCACAAGGTTTCAAATTCTTTCCCTCCAGGATTAACAGTAATTTAGTCAGGTCCACTCTCGCCACACTAGGCTGACAGATAAACCTTTTACCTACAAACAAACTCAATGGTATCCATTAAGATTCATTAGGCAAAGTACTCACTATATCTACCCAGACTATGTCCACCATTATCTCTACCCAGACTATGTCCACCATTATCTCTACCCAGACTATGCCCACCATTATCTCTACCCAGACTATGCCCACCACTATCTCTACCCAGACTATGCCCACCATTATCTCTACCCACCACTATCTCTACCCAGACTATGTCCACCATTATCTCTACCCAGACTATGTCCACCATTATCTCTACCCAGACTATGTCCACCATTATCTCTACCCAGACTATGTCCACCATTATCTCTACCCAGACTATGTCCACCATTATCTCTACCCAGACTATGTCCACCATTATCTCTACCCAGACTATGTCCATCATTATCTCTACCCAGACTATGTCCACCATTATCTCTACCCAGACTATGTCCACCATTATCTCTACCCAGACTATGCCCACCACTATCTCTACCCAGACTATGTCCACCATTATCTCTACCCAGACTATGCCCACCACTATCTCTACCCAGACTATGCCCACCATTATCTCTACCCAGACTATGCCCACCACTATCTCTACCCAGACTATGCCCACCATTATCTCTACCCAGACTATGCCCACCACTATCTCTACCCAGACTATCTAATTGCAGCAGCTTGAAGGGAAAAATGCGTCATATTTTTGTTGGGATTAGTATCTGCGTTAGTTGCCATGGTTATTGCCCAGTTTGTGAATGGAACAAAAAAGAACAACATAGAAAGGTGTGGCTTCCATTACAGCCACTAATTCAGGAACATTTCCCTCTGTGTAATCTTCTGTTAGTCACCAAGGTGAATATTTCACTACTCAGAAAATATTCCAGTCAACGCTATTCCTGCAAATATTGTCAAGTTTGTTTGGTCGCGTTGGGACATCATTAGATCTTAAGATTACAGGTGGCTTTTAGAAAATAAATTCTAAAAATAGAATTAGTGTCAGTAAGAATTAGTGTCAGTAGGCGCCAGGCTTGACAAAAGGAGTGGGAGGGAAAACAGAAGAGTGGCGGCCATTAGCGAGTAGCTAGTTATGCCCCTTGAATTACACACAATTAACACATGATTGGCCCTTGATTGCACACAATTGACAGATGATTAGCTTGTTAAGCCCTTGAATCACACACAATTAACACATACACGATCTGCTCAAAAACAAATGGGAGAAGAAAAAGATATCTAGAACCCAAACATTTCAGCCCAAACTTGTTTTGGACTTCCCCAGAGGGTGCTAATTGCCATGACGACAGCCAGAGTTCGTTGGCTGAAGCGTAAAACAATTAAGTCATTAATTATGAAGTAGTGTGGATATTTCCAACATAGTTCCAACCAAGAGAGAGTTAAAACATGCTTCTGGTGAAGGCGTTGCTTGAGTGGGAATATACTCCACCAGTTAGTCCTCAGGCTACCTTTGAGCTGCAAAAAGGAACTAACCACAGGAAAAACTTGAGACGACTCATTTCGAGGGCAGGAAATCGGTTCAGATCCGGAAGACTTGTTGGCAGTCCTCATGTTGAACCAAGCGAATCCGAACATCGTTTTTAAAAATTCAAATATAGAAAAGGAAACTACCCGCCATTACGAGGTCGGCAAAGACAAGCAAGAGTCACATAGCAACACATCATCAGAATGCTCTTTAATTAAGCGTTATATAAATTTAAAGACCTGTCGTAGAGGTGGGAAACACCGACTGCATGGATTTCGTGACGTATCGTGAAACAGAGTCCGGATTTAACAAGTGAGGCTAATCTTCCTTGTTGATGAGATAACCTTTCTCCCGGTAACCACCCACCAATTGCCTCCTCTCATATTCCTCCCACATGCACACAAGGGAAAAGAAAAAAAGATCCAATTACGAGGACGGACAGATTTACATGGAATCAATTATCCGATCAGATTTCTACACGTCACAAAGGTCCGTTATACCCTCCCCCCCCCCACCCGGCAGCACTCTAAATAAGATGCACCCACCTAGACAGAGGGCATGTCGGCTGAATGATGTCATTGTTTAAACCCACACACGCTGTCGTCACAAGTAATTCTGCTTTTGATTCATCACTCTATTAATTCTAGAGCAATGCCACACTTTTATTGCCAACACAAGTGCACGTGCGAGGAAGAAGGATGAAGTAATCAGCCGCTGGAGATGTCCAGGTTTGTCCAGGTGGAGAGAAACATACAATCAAGAGCTATTAACATGCAGTCATTACAGTCTCCTGTCACCGACGCCAACAACTGTAGGTCTTGGTGGCATCTCCAGCTGCCACTAGCTGAAGAGTGACTGACTGCTCTCAATCACATCAGGCAAGATCTGGAAAAGCACATTGTAATCCTTCATCACTCCCAGAGAATGCGTGCGACAAGAAGGGTGGGTGGGGGAGGGGGATAGATAGCAGGTCAGATATTGTGCAGAGTTAAGTTATCGTGCTCAATACGGTTAGCTCTCTGGTCTAGCAGGTCAGTTATTGTGCGGAGTTAAGTTATGGTGCTCAATACGGTTAGCTCTGGTCTGGGAAGGAGTGAAATATTGAATCAAACCATTGCTCGTTGGCTGAGTGCAGCGGCTGTGTCTGGCATTTCTCCAGCGTTGCCCCCTCTCAAAGCTACTTATTTTCATAAACTCTGCACTCGAGAAACCCCACAATTATCCATTGTGAATAGTTGGTATAGCAACTATTCATCACCATGGTTAAATGAAGGGTCGGTGATAATATTTGACTTAATTAACAAAAGTCCGTGTTTGGTCTCTGAAGAAACAGAATTAACACTGTTAATCAACTTCAGTATTCAGAGCTTGCGCCATTACCCACTGGACTGGCACAGGTGCTGTCAAAAGCCCCACCCCTGGGGGCGAGGTTGTACAATCTAATCCCCCCCCCCCATCCCAACCATGCACGCCTCTCCTCTGGCCAGTCATGTGGTAAATAGTCTGTATGCAGTCTTATGCCACACCCCAAATCAACACCAAGACCACACCCATTTTCTTACACAGGGGGGAGGGGCAGGGGATGTGGGGCATTATAATGACAGGATAGATGCATCACTCTTGATGAAGAAACACACACACACAAACAACAAGTGTTCTTAGAGGATTACGTAACCATTATGACTAACTGGGACTTGGGGGATCTCTGGTTTTGTATCATACACTTGATGTAGGAGTCTCCTCCCCTGCCCCCAGCAGTCATTATCCTTAGATGTGGGAGGAGTGAGCTCCACTTGATGTAGGAGTCTCCCCTGCCTCCAGCAGTTCATTATCCTTAGATGTGGGAGGGGTGAGCTCCACTTGATGTAGGAGTCTCCCCTGCCTCCAGCAGTTCATTATCCTTAGATGTGGGAGAGGTGAGCTCCACTTGATGTAGGAGTCTCCCCTGCCTCCAGCAGTTCATTATCCTTAGATGTGGGAGGGGTGAGCTCCACTTGATGTAGGAGTCTCCCCTGCCTCCAGCAGTTCATTATCCTTAGATGTGGGAGAGGTGAGCTCCACTTGATGTAGGAGTCTCCTCCCCTGCCTCCAGCAGTTCATTATCCTTAGATGTGGGAGGGGTGAGCTCCACTTGATGTAGGAGTCTCCCCTGCCTCCAGCAGTTCATTATCCTTAGATGTGGGAGAGGTGAGCTCCACTTGATGTAGGAGTCTCCTCCCCTGCCTACAGCAGTTCATTATCCTTAGATGTGGGAGGGGTGAGCTCCACTTGATGTAGGAGTCTCCTCCCATGCCTCCAGCAGTTCATTATCCTTAGATGTGGGAGGAGTGAGCTCCACTTGATGTAGGAGTCTCCTCCCATGCCTCCAGCAGTTCATTATCCTTAGATGTGGGAGGGGTGAGCTCCACTTGATGTAGGAGTCTCCTCCCCTGCCTCCAGCAGTTCATTATCCTTAGATGTGGGAGGGGTGAGCTCCACTTGATGTAGGAGTCTCCTCCCCTGCCTCCAGCAGTTCATTATCCTTAGATGTGGGAGGGGTGAGCTCCACTTGATGTAGGAGTCTCCCCTGCCTCCAGCAGTTCATTATCCTTAGATGTGGGAGGAGTGAGCTCCACTTGATGTAGGAGTCTCCCCTGCCTCCAGCAGTTCATTATCCTTAGATGTGGGAGAGGTGAGCTCCACTTGATGTAGGAGTCTCCCCTGCCTCCAGCAGTTCATTATCCTTAGATGTGGGAGGGGTGAGCTCCACTTGATGTAGGAGTCTCCCCTGCCTCCAGCAGTTCATTATCCTTAGATGTGGGAGGGGTGAGCTCCACTTGATGTAGGAGTCTACCCCCCTGCCTCCAGCAGTTCATTATCTTTAGATGTGGGAGAGGTGAGCTCCACTTGATGTAGGAGTCTCCTCCCTGCCTCCAGCAGTTCATTATCCTTAGATGTGGGAGGGGTGAGCTCCACTTGATGTAGGAGTCTCCCCTGCCTCCAGCAGTTCATTATCTTTAGATGTGGGAGGGGTGAGCTAAGTCTTCACACTTATGGTTCACTTTGACCACAGCCAGGTAATGACCAGCTGCTCTTCATTCAACAACCTAGCAACTTGTTGTGACTGAGCCAGTTAAGTTCCTTGTAACTATTTGATCAGAATGGTCAGAGTGGCTGAAGGGGGAAAGCTGCTGCTGGCAGAATGTGATGTAGATCCTAGGATAACATAAAATCCAGTATGGAACTCTTGCTCCGACTAAGTGTGATTTTTTTCAAATTTAAAAAAGTTTTTTTTTAATAAAAAAAAATTCCTGCCCTGTCCAGGGAAACTCAAGATGGTAGCCACATCAAATAGCACAGTGGTGACAATGATACGATGGATTTGTCTGATTGAGGGGGGAAATCACGCCCTTAAAGACTTGGTTTTAGAAGGCCTAGACAATTGGGTGTAAATGACACCTATGTTTTAAATGGTATGATGGTGAGAACGATATATGGATTCGTCTGATGATGAGGGAAAAAATCACAGCTACTAAAGAATGGTTTTAGAAGTCTCATAGTGTGGGTGTAAACGACACCCATGTTTTAAACCAATATAACTGACAGTGATAATGCAATTTAGTCTGATTGGAAACGGAAAAGCAACCCACAGATTCAAACAGAGAAAGGGCGTGTGAGAGGGAGGAAGGGCGAGAGGACAGGGACGTGGGAGGTAATCTCATCATCTTGAACAGTTAACCTTGGAAAGGAGAAGAAATGAGATTTGGCATGACACACTTTTGAAGAGAAGGGTGTGGCGTATGGTGGAGAAAACGAGGTTTAGTCTCGCATGGAGGTCATGCGTAGGAGAGAATGGAAGGAGGCGGAAGGGATGGAATAAGAACGAAGCTGCCAACACAAGTGCTGCAGCGTCGCCATGACAGCTACATACGAGGGAAGATGGGGCAGTTATGTGGAGGAGTGCAGCCCTCAGATGTGGCATGCGGCAATGACAACATCCAGGCTCAGATGACAACCTCATACTGCTACTAAGCAGCTCCACCGGCAGAGCCTTCGTAGGCAACTGCTTTGATGTGTTAGAGGAGGCCACAAACCGCATGCTTTTGTTTCTCCAGACTACAAACAGGAATAAAAAAGAGAGACAGTTCGAGCCACCCTCCCCTCAGATCGCCAGGTCCTACGCATACTTCTGGTTGCCAATGGATACCCTTGATGTTTTCAACCACTCTATAATCTTTACTCCCAATGACATTTGTTGTGGTCCAGACCAAACACGCTGCGTGCCTCGCTGTTAGCAATATCCCTTGGTCTCTGGGGGTTAGAGAAGGAACATCAGATGAAGGTGCTCTCATGCGCACAGTGCAGTTGTTTAAGAAGTATGGTGTTGGCATTCTGAGAATGTGTGTTGACACATGCCATTTGCATGAGTATGGCCACAGATCGTACACAGACTGTGGCAAGCCTCTCACTGTGCACTCTCTCCCGCTCCCTAGCGAGGTTAGCTATTGTATACGGATGTCTTAGCTACGGTCCAGTGAAGTGAAACATTTTCTCTATGCGGTCGTAGAAAATCGAGATTGGAATGAAAGAGGACAATGCAAGGCTGAGGCACGCAATTATGCGCAGTGTTTATAAGAAGTCCTGAGCATGTGCACGTCACTGGCACCATAGCAACAAGTCCCACCCCATAGGCGTGTTCTGGATAGCGATGGACTCTGAGGTCATTCAGCGCTTGGCATCTTAATCGACGGATTCTGCTGGATTCACCCAGCCATGATATTTGGTAGTTGTGCGTCTTCTATTTGCAAGCAGTATCACAGACCAGGTAAGTGGGTAATGTATATGCACATCCTAGTCAATATTGTAACGGGATCAAGTAGGACCAACAGTCTCCCCCACCACTAACCCGCCCACCCAGAGTCTCCCACACGCATACCTCCACCGAGAGAAGGAACAAATCACACACACACACACACACACACACACAAAATTAAATAACAATATAATAATATTAATAGCAATATTATAGTAGAATTTCAGGAAATTACAGCCAGAATCTGTTTAGACAATTTGCCCAAGTACAGTCAATTTTGTTCTGCCCTTCTCAGAGTTTGAGCTGCCATCAAATTTAAATTTTTTTAACATGTAACTCGAATCATCAAGTAACGAGTGCAAACAGGATCGAACTCTTAATGGACAACGCAGGTTGAGGCGGTCATGCCAGTCATCAAGTACCTCCTCCTCCCCCCATTACTGTCTGCGTCAGAGGTTGGGGCAGTTGCTGCTTCCATACGTTTCTTGTTCTGCTTCTGTTGGCCATGGCTTTCTAAACTTAGCACTCCACCAAAGGGCAATAGATTAATAGTCTTGCAGTGGAAGTTGGTCCACATTCAGAACTAGCAGGTCATTTAGGATGTTGTTACAAGTGAGGTTCTCTTGCTGCTCTCAATGAGGTTCAGCTGGCAAGGTTCGCTCAAGCTTGCTTGGACATTGGAAGAGAGAAGAGAAGGCTACTCAGACAACTCAGAAGAATTTGGCGCATGGAGTAACCTCCTCCAAACAGATTGACTCCATGGTAGATAAGGAGATGGACTGAGCAGCATATTAGATCATTGCCTCAAACTTGCCACAGATCTCAAATACATCAACTGCAGCTCCTTCAAGTGGAACATCAACGAGCCTGTCGATAGCATTTAGAGGTTTCTCACCTTCTATGGACTCTTCAGCCTCAGTGAATATGTGACCATCTGCCTCCCTATCCTCATCCAGAATCTTCTGGCATCCTTGGGGACCTAGCATGAAGATGATGTCATGAAAGAGCCGCAGATCTGACCAGGCCAGCCGTGTATGTAAGTGAGCAGTCACACGTGCACAATACTCTCAATAAGTTTTCCAAGTGGGTCTATGCATGGGGTGGACTTCTTCAGCACCTGACCTTGATAAACCTGTTCTCCATCCTTGTCAGTGATCTTCTTCAATGTAGCAGCATACAGGTTAGCTGCTGGTCTAGAGGTTTTGTATTGAGCTTGTTGGTCTCCTTCGCTGTCCTCAGTAGGTGACTGAGAGCCCCAACAATATCCAACTCATCAACTTGCACACACTTGGAGAAGATGGCACATGGTGTAAGAGGGCCAATGAGCAATGCACAGCCAAGAAGATACTTGACATCTGTCCATTTCCCAGGTACCCTTGAATTTTGCACAATCAGCTGCTCTCACTGAAGGATGCTCTGAAAGGTGACGAGCCATGTAGGCTCCATATTTGGACAGGACCTATTTTATGGCACTCTGTTTGTGGACTGGCCTTACTCCCTGTCCCCCATCATTCGGGTGAGATGCCTCTTGCAGGTCGTTGCCAATGCTCTCCAGCCCTGCACTTCCTACTCCTCATAGAGATGGTAGAGCTGAAGGAGCATTCCACAAGCAGATCAACGGCAGTGCCACAAAGTGTATCCTTCATCGCTAGTTCAAGCCTGTGCCCCAAACACCACATCCAAGATGCATACTGTAGTAGCCTCTCTACACGAACCAGTCCTTTCAGACCACCACCAACTGCTGCCCCATCAGAGGCAATTCTCACCAGATTACTACATGCCTCTTTAGTTACTGACTGGATGCTAAGACACTGCAGTCTGCACTATAGTGATTGCAACAGTCCTTCTGCAGGGACACTTTTAGGCTTGTCACACACAAGAAGCTCCTCCTTGTGGGCATATTCTCCTCAGCACCATCTGGTCCCACCAGAGAACCAGAAGAAGAATGTTGCCAACATTGCTCTGGTCAGTAGAGCCCTCCATCAGTAGGGAGGAAAACTTCGCTTCAGAGATGGCAGAGAGCAAATCCTGCCTTCTCGATTCAGTAATGTAGTGAACAAACTCCTTGGCAGCATTTCGGTGGAGGCAGGAGCTGCCAAGGTTTACTCCAAGCAAGGTCAAGCAAACTGGGGGACTTCCAAAAGACTAGCTGCTCGGTTGCCACGAAATAGGCGATATCTAACTTTACCCTCAGCCTACTCCGTTCTCCTTTGGGAAGAGAAGTAAGTGAGCAATTGGAGCCTACAAAGTAATGGCCGTACCTTGTGCTTTGGCTTGCTCTCCCTTGAGGAGGTTCATTGCAGGCACGTGCTTGTCAGACTTGGCTTGGTCAGCAATGTTGGGAGTTGGTAGGGAATCTGTCCATTTGTTGCTGGAGTTTCCTGTGATCCCGTCTCTAAACCTTGTGCACACTTGACACTTTAGCTTCTCCACAACTTTCACACCTACACCAACTCCCGCCTCGCAGTCGGTGTCTGACACCCGTGGTCGCACATTCCTTTTACGGTTCAAGCTCCACCTTCCCTCGCTTGGCTGGCTCTTGAGCTGATGATGAGCAACTTCTCCTCATGTTGGCCAAACCATCTGTGAAAGACTCCACTTGAAGCTCTTAAAAGTTATGCAGGAGAAAACTGCAGAGCAGAAATATTGACCTCCTTATATGCAAAACTAAGACCAGCAGGAAAAAACTTGCACAAGACCTAAAACCACAACACGAGTTGGCCAAAAATAATTGATAATTTGCACCAGTGACCACAAAAACGCACTGGCAGCATAAAGCAAGCAACAGGCTTGCAGAATTACACCATGGGTGTGTGCATGCATGTATGCCAGAGTATTGGTGTGCGCATGCATGTATGCCAGAGTATTGGTGTGCGCATGCATGTATGCCAGAGTATTGGTGTGCGCATGCATGTATGCCAGAGTATTGGTGTGTGCATGCATGTATGCTGGAGTATTGGTGTGCGCATGCATGTATGCCAGAGTATTGGTGTGCGCATGCATGTATGCCAGAGTATTGGTGTGTGCATGCATGTATGCCGGAGTATTGGTGTGTGCATGCATGTATGCTGGAGTATTGGTGTGTGCATGCATGTATGCCGGAGTATTGGTGTGTGCATGCATGTATGCCAGAGTATTGGTGTGTGCATGCATGTATGCCGGAGTATTGGTGTGTGCATGCATGTATGCCGGAGTATTGGTGTGTGCATGCATGTATGCTGGAGTATTGGTGTGTGCATGCATGTATGCCGGAGTATTGGTGTGTGCATGCATGTATGCCGGAGTATTGGTGTGTGCATGCATGTATGCCGGAGTATTTGTTAGTGTTGCCAGGACAGTTTGACGGAACAACTAATACATGAGATGTTCAAAAAAATATCTGATGTCCGACTATCTGCACTACACCTAGTAACAACAACAACAACAACAATAGAAGTGGTCGTGTTCCAGTCTAAATGAAGTATATTGTGGACGGTAAAAATAATAATAATAATAATAAAATATTGACTATGAATAGCATTATCAGTGGGAGCCTCTCGCTAAGGACACCCTCTATAGTCAGGACACTTGTTCTATACTAATACAGTGGGAGCCTCTCACTGTAGACTCTCTGTAGTAAGGACACCCTCTATAGTCAGGACACTTGTTCTATACTAATACAGTGGGAGCCTCTCACTGTAGACTCTCTAGGACACCCTCTATAGTCAGGACACTTGTTCTATACTAATACAGTGGGAGCCTCTCACTGTAGACTCTCTAGGACACCCTCTATAGTCAGGACACTTGTTCTACATTGAGAGTCTCTCACTGTAGACTCTCTGTAGTAAGGATACCCTCTATAGCCAGGACACTTGTTCTATACTAATACAGTGGGAGCCTCTCACTGTAGACTCTTTGTAGTAAGGACATGCTCTATAGCCAGGACACTTATGGGAGCCTCTTACTGTAGACTCATAGCCAGGACACTTGTTCTTACTAATACAGTGGGAGCCTCTCACTGTAGACTCTTTGTAGTAAGGACATGCTCTATACCAAGGACACTTATGGGAGCCTCTTACTGTAGACTCTCTGTAGTAAGGTTACACTCTATAGCCAGGACTTGTTCTATACTAATATAGTGGGAGCCTCTCACTGTAGACTCTGTAGTAAGGACATGCTCTATACCAAGGACACTTATGGGAGCCTCTCACTGTAGACTCTCTGTAGTAAGGATACCCTCTATAGCCAAGACACTTGTTCTATGCTAATACAATGGGAGCCTCTCACTGTAGACTCTGTAGTAAGGATACACTCTATAGCCAGGACACTTGTTCTATGCTAATACAATGGGAGCCTCTCACTGTAGACTCTCTGTAGTAAAGACACACTCTATAGCCAGGACACTTGTTCTATACTAATACAGTGGGAGCCTCTCACTGTAGACTCTCTGTAGTAAGGACACTCTGCAGCCAGAGCCTATTCAGCACACTTCCTTGTCATGAACATCCCATTTAGCTCCATGTAATCATGAGGTTTTTCACACGCTGAGGACAAGTGAAATACTATTATCACTTTTTTGTTGGTTTCTCTCTGAAGCCACTCCAACAAGCAGTGGAGGATAATTCCAATGCATTCACATAATTGTGAAGAAACAGCTGAACCTCTCTACGAAACAGCTGAACCTCTATACGAAACAGATGAATCTCTACAAGAGTTGGTCAACTAACAAAGATAACAGAGTTTACTAGGAGATATACAGAACAGAGAGTGAATCTCTATGAGAAGAGGCTAGAACACACAGTTTACTCGGTACAGAGAACTGAGTCTCGACGGGAAGTGCACCTCAATGCACAAGATCAGCTAATTGTACAAGAATTTCTACAGTGATCGTAATTAATTTCGTAATTAATTGCAGGATTCTAAACTAATCATGCAACTGTGACCCCTCTTTACGCCCATGATTCCTTGTAGCTGGTCCCTTATGGGGGGCACTTGTTGAATCACACACAACTAGAACTGGTGGTCAGACATTTGCAGCTCAAAATGTCGTCTTCCTCTGTGAGGTGTTCTTTGTTAAGAAATACCAACAGCCTCATGCAGACCCCGCCCTTGATAACTCGGCACCAGTTAACCACACCATTCTATTGGCTATATCTTAAGACATGGCCAGGTATTTGCAGAGCCATGGCTTCTACCCACCTCAAGGTATGCACTTGATAGCAACCCCATCGCAGCTCTCTCTGAGCTCTTTGCTACTAAATTATGTGGTTAATTGGAAGTTTACTAAAGCTGCTGACAAAGTCGTGCCACTTGGCTTCCCTTACAACGACCTTCTCCATAAACAACTTGAAATTTGCTCTCTCAACGTTTCGACTAGATGCTCTAGCCCTCATCAGGAATAGTGAGATGCTACTTGCGTGAGCCTGTTATATACCAGTAGCAGCTATTCACCACGTGATGCAAACCACACCCTGCATACACGCCCAGCGAGCTGGACGTGGCAAAAAAATTATTATTGCCATCATTAATTATTTTTTTGCCACGTCCAGTTCAGCATCTAGTCATTATTCCTGATGAAGGCTACAGCATCTAGTCATTATTCCTGATGAATTATTATTATTAATAAAATTAAATACTAAATAGACACCAAAACTATAATTTAATAAATAAATATATAAATAATGAAAATTATAAAACATGCTTGTTATTAAAAGATTAACAACGAATGATAAATAACTGAAAACAGAACAATTATGGGCGTGGGTTCAAGTTCAGGCTCTTGAGAGTGGCTCCCCAGCAGCCAGGCAAGTCCATTCCACAGTCTGGCCCCCCAGCAGCCAGGCAAGTCCATTTCACAGTCTCCATTGAACCTCCCACACTTTAGTGCTAGGCTGATGTGCAATGGCTCCTTCACGATCCTTTTGACCTGGTCTAAGATGGTTGTTTCCTTCAACAAAACAGCATGTCCATTATCCCATGCATGTTCAGCAATTGCAGATTTCTCTTCAGCACACTTTCTTTACTTATAAAGTCATGTCTATCCCACTTATAACTCAGTCTTACAGTATCTTGATGTTCTTCCACTCATGTCTTCAGTCTTCTGTTGGTCTCCCTTATGTAGTCCTTCCCACAGCTGCAAGGGATGTGGTACACAGCATGAGTGCACACTAGCACTTCACTCAGCTCAGTTGTGTCCTTAGAGTTCTTCCCAATCTGAAAAAGACTCTGATATTGCTGCAAACACTCCTGATGTCTTCACCCATCCCTGCTACATAAGGAATTACTACCAGAGGATCCTTCCTTTCAGACCCCTCATTGCCTGTATTGGTGTACTTATCTTCCTTTCTGCATTTAAACGTACCTACAGAGGAGATGCTGATGAAGGCTTGCACTTTATAAAGACTCTAAGCAAATACGAGTCTTAGCACCTCATTATTCCTGATGAAGGCTAGAGCATCTAGTCATTATTCCTGATGAAGGCTAGAGCATCTAGTCATTATTCCTTATGAAGGCTAGAGCATCTAGTCATTATTCCTGATGAAGGCTAGAGCATCTAGTCATTATTCCTGATGAAGGCTAGAGCATCTAGTCATTATTCCTGATGAAGACTAGAGCATCTAGTCATTATACCTGATGAAGGCTAGAGCATCTAGTCATTATTCCTGATGAAGGCTACAGCATCTAGTCATTATTTCTGATGAAGGCTAGAGCATCTACCTGATGAGGGCTAGAGCATCTAGTCATTATTCCTTATGAAGGCTAGAGCATCTAGTCATTATTCCTGATGAAGGCTAGAGCATCTAGTCATTATTCCTGATGAAGGCTAGAGCATCTAGTCATTATTCCTTATGAAGGCTAGAGCATCTAGTCATTATTCCTGATGAAGGCTAGAGCATCTAGTCATTATTCCTGATGAAGGCTAGAGCATCTAGTCATTATTCCTGATGAAGGCTAGAGCATCTAGTCATTATTCCTTATGAAGGCTAGAGCATCTAGTCATTATTCCTGATGAAGGCTAGAGCATCTAGTCATTATTCCTTATGAAGGCTAGAGCATCTAGTCATTATTCCTGATGAAGGCTAGAGCATCTAGTCATTATTCCTGATGAAGGCTAGAGCATCTAGTCATTATTCCTGATGAAGGCTAGAGCATCTAGTCATTGCTCCTGATGAAGGCTAGAGCATCTAGTCATTATTCCTGATGAAGGCTAGAGCATCTAGTCATTATTCCTGATGAAGGCTAGAGCATAGTGTTGAAACGTCGAGAGAGTAAATTTCAATGACAAGTATTTGTTTATGTCAACTGAGAGTTTGTTGAGCTAAACCAATCGGAGTGTGCTGTCCCTTCGGCAAGGAAAGACAATCCACCAATCTGACAGATTCATTGCCATCACAAGAGTTTAGAGCTAGAATGTTAGAACTAGTTCAAGAAGCGACAAGAAGCGGCTTCCAGGTGAGAAGAACCCTGGTGGGAGGTCGGGGGTTACTTCGATGCTAAACTAGTTAACCACGAAATTATAGAACTCATTTTTTTAAAAACACAATGAGTAATTGGAACGTAAAACAGGCTTTCATACGGAGGTAGGGGTGCTCTGAGATCCCCTCCTCCCCCATCCGCTCCCCGAGAAATGGAAATGTCAACAGTTACATTATTATGTGGCTAACAAAGTTACAAGCTATTATATGATTTTGCGGCCTCTAAAATTGATTAAAGTCAACTATTGAGTGCTGAGGTCCTTCGATAGCAATACGCATTAATAAAGTCACTGAGTCTATATCGAAGACAATTTTTATAAGCTTCATTTCACTGAAGGGACGCTCAATGGTAGCCATTCCATTCCAACTGGTAGAGCAAGAGGATGTTGGGAAGTTGAAGATTTCTGGAAATATCTCAACATACGCATCTGAGGACTACATCTCTACTAACTGCACACAAAATCTCCTCCTCCCCCACCAAAAAATCGTGTATGGAACCCCGTGAAAGTATAAGCACACACCAGTGGATGTGCCTAGTAGGTAGTGGGTGTGTCTAGTAGGCAGTGGGTGTGTCTAGTAGGTAGTGGGTGTGTCTAGTAGGTATTGTATGCATTAATTCTTAGCTTCTCCTCAAGCTCTCACCATCAGAGCCAGAGGTTGCTTCTCCTCAAGCTCTCACCATCAGAGCCAGAGGTTACAGCTTCTCCTCAAGCTCTCACCATCAGAGCCAGAGGTTGCTTCTCCTCAAGCTTACACCATCAGAGCCAGAGGTTGCTTCTCCTCAAGCTCTCACCATCAGAGCCAGAGGTTGCTTCTCCTCAAGCTTACACCATCAGAGCCAGAGGTTACAGCTTCTCCTCAAGCTCTCACCATCAGAGCCAGAGGTTGCTTCTCCTCAAGCTCTCACCATCAGAGCCAGAGGTTGTGCTTCTCCTCAGGCTCTCACCATCAGAGCCAGAGGTTGCTTCTCCTCAAGCTCTCACCATCAGAGCAGAGGTTGCTTCTCCTCAAGCTCTCACCATCAGAGCCAGAGGTTGCTTCTCCTCAAGCTCTCACCATCAGAGCCAGAGGTTACTGCTTCTCCTCAAACAGCGTAAATTTGTTACAACGAGAAAAAATTCCAACGGACAGGGTTTAAAGTGCAAAACTGGAGAAATCCTGCACCAGATGTTAGTAGAGTGGAGTGTGGTTGTTTAATGCCTGGCATACGAGCCAATCAAAACAACAAAACAAACAGATTTTTGTTGCTGCTATTAATTGAGCGCATGAGGACTAACACAATCCCCTTGATCTTGTTAGCGGTGGTCCGCCTCTTGCCACTCACTAGGATTCCACTCACCACATTACAGCCAACAGCTGTCGAGGCCATGAGACATCATTTTTCAGGGGAAGATTAGGACTTTTGTCAGAAGCAAACACTCTACCTTTTGGCTCCAGCTAACATTGCCATGGTGATGCATCATACTTCTACAATATAGCTTTACTTATCAATTTCGTTGCTATTGACGTTGATGTTATTTCTACTACTACTACTACTATTTTATCACAATGACTTGCTTGATAATGAACTTAAATTTGCTCACTCGACGTTTCGGCTAGATGCTCTAGCCTTCATCAGGAATAATGACTAGATGCTCTAGCCTTCATCAGGAATAATGACTAGATGCTCTAGCCTTCATCAGGAATAATGACTAGATGCTCTAGCCTTCATCAGGAATAATGACTAGATACTCTAGCCTTCATCAGGAATAATGACTAGATGCTCTAGCCTTCATCAGGAATAATAACAAGATACTTTAGCCTTCATCAGGAATAATGACTAGATGCTCTAGCCTTCATCAGGAATAATGACTAGATGCTCTAGCCTTCATCAGGAATAATGACAAGATGCTCTAGCCTCTAGATGCTCTAGCCTTCATCAGGAATAATGACTAGATACTCTAGCCTTCATCAGGAATAATGACTAGATGCTCTAGCCTTCATCAGGAATAATAACAAGATACTCTAGCCTTCATCAGGAATAATGACTAGATGCTCTAGCCTTCATCAGGAATAATGACAAGATGCTCTAGCCTTCATCAGGAATAATGTCTAGATGCTCTAGCCTTCATCAGGAATAATGACAAGATGCTCTAGCCTTCATCAGGAATAATGACTAGGTGCTCTAGCCTTCATCAGGAATAAAAGCTGTGTGCCGTTGCATTATTCATGATATACGCTGGAGTATCCAGCAGAAATGCCATGCACAAACGACAGATACCCACCCTCCCTCTAAACTCCCCGAAGCTGCCAGTAACTTAATTAAGAAATTAACATGGTAGCTCCTGCAGGTATAGCAACCACTCGTGGTAGTCATTTTAAATGCTGTTTTTGTACCAGTGCTTATTTCTCAGGAATCTGGACCTACGCACACAAAACGTTGTATAGCCTTTAAAAACTACTCGGGGAAGGTTTTGAGCAAGAAGCATGTTGTTTATTTAATGAGGAAAGCAGCTCATTGCAAGATATTTTCAATCTTTGATGGCCGTTTTGTTTAGTGAAATAACTGTGCATGCATTTTTCATGTTCCAAACGATACACACAATGCAACACAGCGAGCAGGCATTTATTAAGAACTGCTTTATGAAAAGCAGCAAAATATTATCGTGAAATTAGCACTGCAACCAAAACTATGCAGCCTCCATTATCCTTGATGACTAGCCTTGGAATAGGAAAGATAGTAAACTAGGGTGGCGCTCCTGAGAAGTTTCTTGCTGCAAGAGAACAAGAGTCCCCCCTTCACCGCGAGATCCTCGACAAGTGATGGTACAGCTATGAAATAGAGCAGCAGCTTAGGGTGATGGTCAGGATAAGCTGCACACAGCCAGAGGAGAAGAGAATAAATATTATTACTATGCATCTTTGTAGCACAGCTACTGGGTGCCTAGACCCGGCCGGCTTCATGCGGATTCAGGTTAAAGGGGTTCCTATGCTCTGCTTCATGGGGAGCCTACTACTGGGTGCCTAGTCCTGGCTTCATGGGGAGCCTAGGCCCTGCTTCATGCAGGGGGGGGGGGCTAACTACTGGGTACCTAGGCCGTGCTTCATGGGGAGCACATCTACTGGGCGCCTAGGCCTGGCTTTATGGGGTACACCTACCTGGCTTCATGGGGGGCCTAACTACTGGGCGCCTAGGCCTGGCTTCATGGGGAGCACATCTACTGGGCGCCTAGGCCTGGCTTCATGGGGTTCCAATTACTGAGTACCTAGGCCCTAGATCCTAGACCCTGCTTCATGGGGAGCACATCTACTGGGTGCCTAGGCCTGGCTTCATGGGGAGCACAGCTACTGGGTGCATAGGCCTGGCTTCATGGGGAGCACACAGGGCGCCTAGATCCTGCTTCAGGGGAGCTAGAGTGCCTGGGGCCTACTTCATGGGGCTACTGTGTTATGGACAAAACAGCTCATTTTAGACACTCTGACAGTTTTGTGGGTATTTCCAGCACCTGTGAATATTTTCACTTCCTTCATATATGATCCCCGAGCTTTTGGAACAGAGTTGTAATCAATACTTGCATCACTCTCTTTCCCCTGCTCCCTCCCTCCCTCATGAAATGACGTCTACCCCTGCCATTACATTTTCAAGCTTGTGTGTCGTCCAGAAAGATTAGCTTAACCGCAGTGTATGATCTGATATTAATAATACATACTTGCAGTGTACGATCTGATATTAATAATACATACTTGCAGTGTACGATCTGATATTAATAATACATACTTGTAGTGTATGATCTGATATTAATCCATACTTGTAGTGTATGATCTGATATTAATAATACATACTTGTAGTGTATGATCTGATATTAATAATACATACTTGTAGTGTATGATCTGATATTAATCCATACTTGTAGTGTATGATCTGATATCAATACATACTTGTAGTGTATGATCTGATATTAATAATACATACTAGCAGTGTACGATCTGATATTAATACATACTTGCAGTGTATGATCTGATATTAATACATACTTGCAGTGTATGATCTGATTAATACATACTTGCAGTGTATGCTCGGATATTAATAATACATACTAGCAGTGTACGATCTGATATTAATACATACTTGCAGTGTATGCTCGGATATTATTACATACTTGCAGTGTATGCTTGGATATTAATACATACTAGCATTAATCCTATTTCTTATCCTGCCAATGCTGGGTGCATAGAAACATCTTTGGGCTGATCCTTTGTGTGGTATTACAAAGACCACCCAAAGAAAGACTTAACCATTTTCTTGAACATGTAAGCAGATTTTCACCTGATACACCAGATGTCAGGCAGAACGTAACACGCTCCTTTACGAGAGATTGTTCTTTTTGGAATTGCTCATTTTATGTGGTTTTGGGGCATCCTTTACCACCCGCCATGAAACACCATGTAACACCATGTAACATAGATCACCCGTCCTCTATGAAACACCATGTAACATACATGTAGATCACCTGTCCGCCATGAAACATAGATCACCTGTCCGCCATGAAACACCATGTAACACCATGTAACATAGATCACCCATCCTTCATGAAACACCATGTAACATACATGTAGATCACCTGTCCGCCATGAAACATAGATCACCTGTCCGCCATGAAACACCATGTAACACCATGT
This sequence comes from Cladorhizidae sp. MBARI D1340-BT2, assembly GCA_028752905.1. Taxonomy (NCBI): domain Eukaryota; kingdom Metazoa; phylum Porifera; class Demospongiae; order Poecilosclerida; family Cladorhizidae; species Cladorhizidae sp. MBARI D1340-BT2. The sequence continues at coordinate 39,803,189 of JAQNBH010000008.1, forward strand.
AACATAGATCACCTGTTATGTATGACTGGAGATTGTGTTAAGAAACCTAATGTGACAATACTTATGGCACATTACTTTTGCATTGGCAGCGCCATGGTGGGGACCTGGGCACAGCCCCTGCCCCCCATAGGGAATGCCTGAAACCCCAGTCAGGAACCAGACATCGGAGAAAAGTGACTATTCCCCGGCGGAATGGACCTATTTTATGATGAAGGTTGAGAGAGTTCAGTTTTTGCAGCATTACCACAATCAAACTATTAACTGGCTCCAAAATTGTGTCTAATATGCTCTGAAAGCTTCAAATACTGCCAGAGAGGCCCCTCCAGGAGGGGAGGGAAAATTCCCCTCTCAGACTGTTCCCAACATTGTCCTTTGGACCATTGGAGATGTACGGACCCCCTGTTGGGGGAGTATTAGTGCCACCCCTGGTGGAGAGTTGTAAAGACTCTTGACCAAGATACAAAGAAGGCCACAAATTTTTGATTTTGGAACTAATTGATTTTAGCGCAAGTTGTAATGGCAGTTCTGATTATCTCATTTAATGCTCTATGAATAGCAGGTAGAGGGGTGTGTGGGGTGCCCAGGATAAGTAGAGGGGTGTGGGGGTGTCCAGGATAAGTAGAGGGGTGTGTGGGGTGCCCAGGATAAGTAGAGGGGTGTGGGGGGTGTCCAGGATAAGTAGAGGGGTGTGTGGGGTGCCCAGGATAAGTAGAGGGGTGTGGGGGGTGTCCAGGATAAGTAGAGGGGTGTGTGGGGTGCCCAGGATAAGTAGAGGGGTGTGGGGGGTGTCCAGGATAAGTAGAGGGGTGTGTGGGGTGCCCAGGATAAGTAGAGGGGTGTGTGGGGTGCCCAGGATAAGTAGAGGGGTGTGTGGGGTGCCCAGGATAAGTAGAGGGGTGTGTGGGGTGCCCAGGATAAGTAGAGGGGGATGTGGGGTGCCCAGGATAAGTGGAGGGGTGTGTGGGGTGCCCAGGATAAGGAAGGCTTCACATTACCAGGATTAATGAGTCAACATAATGGCATTATAGCCAGATGAGAAACTGCCTACAATAGTTGCTTCATTAAGCAAGAGGAGAGGGAAAATTGCAACCATCACTATCCTTGCCTTGCAACCATCACTATCCTTGCAACCATCACTATCCTTGCAACCATCACTATCCTTGCAACCACCACTATCCTTGCAACCATCACTATCCTTGCAACCACCACTATCCTTGCAACCACCACTATCCTTGCAACCACCACTATCCTTGCAACCACCACTATCCTTGCAACCATCACTATCCTTGCAACCATCACTATCCTTGCAACCATCACTATCCTTGCAACCATCACTATCCTTGCAACCATCACTATCCTTGCAACCATCACTATCCTTGCAACCATCACTATCCTTGCAACCATCACTATCCTTGCAACCATCACTATCCTTGCAACCATCACTATCCTTGCAACCATCACTATCCTTGCAACCATCACTATCCTTGCAACCATCACTATCCTTGCAACCATCACTATCCTTGCAACCACCACTATCCTTGCAACCACCACTATCCTTGCAACCATCACTATCCTTGCAACCACCACTATCCTTGCAACCACCACTATCCTTGCAACCATCACTATCCTTGCAAACATCACTATCCTTGCAACCATCACTATCCTTGCAACCATCACTATCCTTGCAACCATCACTATCCTTGCAACCATCACTATCCTTGCAACCATCACTATCCTTGCAACCATCACTATCCTTGCAACCATCACTATCCTTGCAACCATCACTATCGTTGCAACCATCACTATCCTTGCAACCATCACTATCCTTGCAACCATCACTATCGTTGCAACCATCACTATCCTTGCAACCATCACTATCCTTGCAACCATCACTATCCTTGCAACCACCACTATCCTTGCAACCACCACTATCCTTGCAAACCACCACTATCCTTGCAACCATCACTATCGTTGCAACCACCACTATCCTTGCAACCACCACTATCCTTGCCTTGCAACATCACTATCCTTGCAACCACCACTATCCTTGCAACCATCACTATCCTTGCAACCATCACTATCCTTGCAACCATCACTATCCTTGCAACATCACTATCCTTGCAACCACCACTATCCTTGCAACCACCACTATCCTTGCAACCACCACTATCCTTGCAACATCACTATCCTTGCAACCACCACTATCCTTGCAACCATCACTATCCTTGCAACCATCACTATCCTTGCAACCATCACTATCCTTGCAACCATCACTATCCTTGCAACCATCACTATCCTTGCAACCACCACTATCCTTGCAACCACCACTATCCTTGCAACATGACTATCCTTGCAACCACCACTATCCTTGCAACCATCACTATCCTTGCAACCACCACTATCCTTGCAACCATCACTATCCTTGCAACCATCACTATCCTTGCAACCATCACTATCGTTGCAACCATCACTATCCTTGCAACCATCACTATCCTTGCAACCATCACTATCCTTGCAACCATCACTATCCTTGCAACCATCACTATCCTTGCAACCACCACTATCCTTGCAACCACCACTATCCTTACCTTGCAACATCACTATCCTTGCAACCATCACTATCCTTGGCAACCATCACTATCCTTGCAACCATCACTATCCTTGCAACCATCACTATCCTTGCAACCATCACTATCCTTGCAACCATCACTATCCTTGCAACCACCACTATCCTTGCAACCATCACTATCCTTGCAACCATCACTATCCTTGCAACCATCACTATCTTTGCAACCATCACTATCCTTGCAACCATCACTATCCTTGCAACCATCACTATCCTTGCAACCATCACTATCCTTGCAACCATCACTATCCTTGCAACCATCACTATCCTTGCAACCATCACTATCCTTGCAACCATCACTATCCTTGCAACCATCACTATCCTTGCAACCATCACTATCCTTGCAACCATCACTATCCTTGCAACCACCACTATCGTTGCAACCACCACTATCCTTGCAACCATCACTATCAAAGATATAATGAGGTCTCTATGGTTCACTCTTTACCAGAAGGTCACCACTGCACCAACACCACACTGGGTTGAGGCAGGCTGAAGTACAGTAGGTTGACAATAGCTCTATGGGGACACACACTGGACCAACACCACAATGGGTTGAGGCAGGCTGAAGTACAGTAGGTTGACAATAGCTCTATGGGGACACACACTGGACTAACACCACAATGGGTTGAGGCAGGCTGATGTAGGCTGCTATGGGGACACACACCGGATCAACAGCACACTGGGTTGAGGCAGGTTGAAGTAGGGTGACAATAGCTCTATGGGGACACAAACTGGACCAATACCACAATGGGTTGAGGCATGTTGAAGTAGGGTGACAATAGCTCTATGGGGACACACACTGGACCAATACCACACTAGGTTGAGGCAGGCTGAAGTAGGTTGACAATAGCTCTATGGGGACACAAACTGGACCAATACCACAATGGGTTGAGGCATGTTGAAGTAGGTTGACAAGAGCTCTATGGGGACACACACTGGACCAACATCACACTGGGTTGTGGCAGGTTGTAGTAGGTTGACAATAGCTCTATGGGGGCACACACACACGCATGCACACACACACGCATGCACACACACAGAGAATGGCATAAAGTATACATTTAATTGCAAGTGCATGAACAGCAACTCACACGAGGGCAGAAGTATCCCGAAGATGTAATTTTATCAGGATTCCTCTGCTCCAGATGGCTGCAAACAAGACAACCAATGAGAACACTCACTAGAGAGTCAAACTCCACCTTATGGTCAGCAAGACACGTGGGAACAGCACTCGAGAGCTGCACAACAAACTTGCCTTACCCCACGCAGAAATTAACCCTCACATGATTAACGCCACTCGTTAATCATGCATGAGTGATGCAAATTACTCTTATAATCTTGCCAATCTACGAATAATCAACTTACCAGAGGCAGGCAGAGAGAGGACCATTGTTAAGGTGCTTTGGAAATCCTGAGAAAACATGAGAAGAGCAAATAGAATCACTGGTAAGCTCTGCACGGATGCAGTGAGGGAATAGAATCACTGGGAAGCTGTGCACGGATGCAGCGAGGGAATAGAATCACTGGGAAGCTGTGCACGGATGCAGCGAGGGAATAGAATCACTGGGAAGCTGTGCACGGATGCAGTGAGGGAATAGAATCACTGGGAAGCTGTGCACGGATGCAGTGAGGGAATAGAATCACTGGGAAGGTTTGCACGGATGCAGTGAGGGAATAGAATCACTGGGAAGCTGTGCACGGATGCAGTGAGGGAATAGAATCACTGGGAAGCTGTGCACGGATGCAGCGAGGGAATAGAATCACTGGGAAGCTCAGCACGGATGCAGCGAGGGAATAGAATCACTGGGACGCTGTGCACGGATGCAGCGAGGGAATAGAATCACTGGGAAGCTCTACACGGATGGGGACTTGACCAAGCAAGTGAAAGTGTTATGGCATGCAGCCATGGGACTACATGTGGCCAGGATGAACCCATGGCCTCAGAGGAACTGTTCCTATGCCTAGGACTTGTGTGAGGGTCAAAGTTGGGGCTATGGCCAGGATTAGGCTAGGGTTAAGCTTTGGGCTATGGCTGGGTACAAGATCAAGGATAAAGTTAGGGCCAGGGCCAGGATTATGGTGAATCCAGAGGCTAAGGTTAGGGCTAGGGTGGATCCAGGGGTTAAGGTTAGGGCTAGGGCCAGGATTAAGGTTAAGACTAGGTGTAGGGTCAGGAGTGGGGTACTCAGGGCTACAGTGGATCCAGGGGCTAAGGTTAGGGCTAGGGTGGATCCAGGGATTAAGGTTAGGTCTAGGGTGGATCCAGGGGTTAAGGTTAGGGCTAGGGCCAGGATTAAGGTTAAGACTAGGTATAGAGTCAGGACTGGGGTACTCAGGGCTACAGTGGATCCAGGGGCTAAGGTTAGGGCTAGGTTGGTTCCAGGGGTTAAGGTTAGGGCTAGGGGCAATGCATGCTTGGATATTCCCGGTCAGACGGCAGAGTTCCTGGAAAGCACTCCAAGAACGTAATGAGGTATTGATGAAGAGGCGTTGGGACATGTGAACGTCCAGGAATAATTTGTACGAAGCAGTTGTGCTGCCATTAATTATGTCTCTGTACAGTAACAGTACATAATGAGTTAATGGCTCCCGTTGCTATTGGTTACAACCACACACCACACGGACAGATCACCACTTTATGTCGTTAATAGAAAGATGAGGTCAAACCTTACTTACACCCACAACATTTGGAACCCAATCTATACGTAAGCGTATGCATTACACCCATCTCCGATGCCACCACACAGAAGCAGGAAGAGAGGGTTTTTAACAAGTTCACAAGCACGGGCTTTCCGCATTCTTGGACATTTCCTTGTAATAGCAACTCTCAACGAACTCTCAGCTGACATAACGAAATTACCATAACCTTCTCAATAATTAATTCACTCTTTCGATGAGATGTTCTAGCCTTCACCAGGAACAAGCATATTGTGACGTGGAGGTGTACCTAGGAATGGCTGATGTGTTCCTTAAAGATTCTGAACTGGTGAAGGTTGAGGGAAGAGCCGCTGAGATTTTCTCCAGATTAACCGATATGATCATTTCCAGTTTAGCAAACCTGTTTAATTTCAAGGCAGTATCACACCTCCACAGCTGGAACATGGTGATGAACTGAGGAGCTGGTCAGAATGAACTCCATCATCTTTTCCACATTAGCTACTCCTGTCAGCCATTAAACATGCAGCATGTTCTCACTTGCCTGCCAGCCATCAAACATGCAGCATGTTCTCACTTGCCTGCCAGCCATCAAACATGCAGCATGTTCTCACTTGCCTGCCAGCCATCAAACATGCAGCATGTTCTCACTTGCCTGCCAGCCATCAAACATGCAGCATGTTCTCACTTGCCTGCCAGCCATCAAACATGCAGCATGTTCTCACTTGCCTGCCAGCCATCAAACATGCAGCATGTTCTCACTTGCCTGCCAGCCATCAAACATGCAGCATGTTCTGACTTGCCTGCCAGCCATCAAACATGCAGCATGTTCTCACTTGCCTGCCAGCCATCAAACATGCAGCATGTTCTCACTTGCCTGCCAGCCATCAAACATGTAGCATGTTCTCACTTGCTTGTCAGCCATCAAACATGTAGCATGTTCTGACTTGCCTGCCAGCCATCAAACATGCAGCATGTTCTCACTTGCCTGCCAGCCATCAAACATGCAGCATGTTCTCACTTGCCTGCCAGCCATCAAACATGCAGCATGTTCTCACTTGCCTGCCAGCCATCAAACATGCAGCATGTTCCCACTTGCCTGCCAGCCATCAAACATGCAGCATGTTCCCACTTGCCTGTCAGCAATCAAACATGTAGCATGTTCTCACTTGCTTGTCAGCCATCAAACATGTAGCATGTTCTGACTTGCCTGCCAGCCATCAAACATGCAGCATGTTCTCACTTGCCTGCCAGCCATCAAACATGCAGCATGTTCTCACTTGCCTGCCAGCCATCAAACATGCAGCATGTTCTGACTTGCCTGCTAGCCATCAAACATGCAGCATGTTCTCACTTGGCCATCAAACATGCAGCATGTTCTCACTTGCCTGCCAGCCATCAAACATGCAGCATGTTCTCACTTGCCTGCCAGCCATCAAACATGCAGCATGTTCTCACTTGTCTGCCAGCCATCAAACATGCAGCATGTTCCCACTTGCCTGCCAGCCATCAAACATGCAGCATGTTCTCACTTGCCTGCCAGCCATCAAACATGCAGCATGTTCCCACTTGCCTGTCAGCAATCAAACATGCAGCATGTTCTCACTTGCCTGCCAGCCATCAAACATGCAGCATGTTCTCACTTGCCTGCCAGCCATCAAACATGCAGCATGTTCCCACTTGCCTGTCAGCCATCAAACATGCAGCATGTTCTAACTTGTCTGCCAGCCATCAAACATGCAGCATGTTCTAACTTGTCTGCCAGCCAGTTTGGTTTCCTCGAGTTGTTTGGATCTTCTTCTTTGCTCTGATGACCATTTCCGGTTTACATAAGCTGGCAATATATAAGGCGGTGACCCGTTCATACTTTTTGCGGGAGAATGTACAATGTAGTACGAGTAGAAACATACGCAGATAGAGGAAATAATTTTCAAGTTTCCCTTAATTCAGTCTCATCTTTAGAAAATTGTCCTTTTTAGAAAAGAAGTGCAAAAATGAATGCAAAAGATACGGAATATAGTCCTCCTTGAACTGCTTGGCACGTTTGTTCCTCTGCTGGTACAGAGCTAGCAGATGCACTTGTCTTGGCCTTCTTGGCCCTTGGAGGGGCTGAATCTGCCATCTCCTTCTTCCTCCTGCATACAGATGCTTTAACCCTCTGTCTGCTGGAAGGTCCAATTGTCTCACTAGTAGGGAAGATCTTTCCAACAAGACTTACTTGTAAAATGCCTAAATGCAACTACGCTACAATGGTTTCCCCGTGAGTTTCCCCCTCTAGACCTACAACTAGACCTACAACTCATGAGAAATTACAGAAGCTACACTCCAGTGCAAGATGTAGTTACAAATCAGAGCTGTAGCTATGGCAGCTGCAGGGCTGGGCTTGCAATCCTAGCAGTTAATGGGAATACCACCTAAGCCTCATTTACACCCATTCTGTGAATTGCATCAGATTTCCAGAGTAGTTAAGGGGTAAGTGCAATATTTTAATAAAGGGGGAGGGGGGGGGGGGGGGGTAGACGGTGTATATATATTTTAAATGTTTAACTCGGCTTAATAAATGTACTCAACACAAGAGAATTGGCTTGCAACCATTCTACTATAAAAGGAAACTCGGTCATTCAAGAACAGTTCTGTTAAAAATGAAATTAACAATATACACACCATATTTCCTCCTTGAATAGAACGCATACCACATACTAATGAAACACATGCGTCCTCGATTAGAGAACCTGTCCTTGAATAGAACACGCCCTAGAATATAGCACACCCTCGAATAGAGCACACCCTCGAATCAGGAATAATGAGATGCTAAGACTCACGCTTGTTATATACCAGTAGCTAGCTATTTATCACATGATACAAACCACACCCAGCACACACGCCCACCAATCATACATGTAACTGGCTGCACTGCAATCTGTTGTACAGTTGCTGTACCTGCCAGTGTGTAAGGCAAGGTTCAGCTAGAAAACTCCCCCCTTATCAGGGATGCGACTTGTATCCCCAAATACATGACTTTCACCCTACAGGTTGCGGTGAGGAGGAAAGCCACACCCACATCCAACAATCGTGAATATTAGTTGTGTCCTCCTATCAATCAGGTCAGCAAGAGGAAGAACCACAGAGGTCAGAGTGCAGAGAGAGAGGGAAAGGACAGACAGACAGGCAGAGAGAAGAAAGAGAAGAGAGAAAAGAGAGAGAAGAAAGAGATGAGAGGGATAGAGAGAGAAGACAGAGAGTTTGGAGTCAACAAGAAGCTTGCCCGAGGCTAGGAGAAAACAACTTTAACTTAGGCTTCTGTAACCACGCCCCATTTCCACAACTTTAGCAACACTCTGTGCATGTGAGAGTCATGTGAGCAACACTCTGTGCATGTGAGAGTCATGTGAGCAACACTCTGTGCATGTGAGAGTCATGTGAGCAACACTCTGTGCATGTGAGAGTCATGTGAGCAGCACTCTGTGCATGCGAGAGTCATGTGAGCAACACTGTGTGCATGTGAGAGTCTTAATCGTGTATGTCCAGTATACTCACAACATGTCGGAGGTGATACCTGGATTCTCGGGAAATTCCGGACTATCTCGGCATGCCCTCGGTGAGGATGACTGACTGTACAACATGACTCCGGGAATCAGCATTGGGATTCTAGGGCAAGGGTCAGAGAACTCTAGGGCAAGAGGTGTAATAGGTCTAGGGTATTCTTGGCCTAAGGTTGGGGTCGTCCTGGGTCAGTCCCACAGTAGCCTAAAGTGAGGTTATACCTACACTGATCCCTTGGTTGAATTCAGGAACTCCAAAGATCTACCAATTCCAACATACATATTGGGAAGGGGGTACACCATAAAGCTAACTAGGTCAGACTCTGCAGCCAACTCGAGGTGAAATTCTGCAGCAAGGCTGTTTTGATGCAGCCAATGACTCTGCTTCAGCTGAGAACTTACGAGTCACAATCCTAAGCTTCATCCACATTCCTACAGACCCTCACCCCTCACCCCCCCCCCCCCCCCCCCATCTTTCCCCTCCTCTCCACAGCATCTAGAGGATCTCAAACAAAATCTATGCACTGGGCGCTTGCTATGAGCCTGAGCCTAATCCTCAATTAGCAAGCCTGAGCCTAATCCTCAATTAGCAAGCCTGTAGTGGGTACCTGCTAAGTACTTTATTATGTATTTACTCTACAGAATATACACATGTAACCAATAAATCTGGTGCAGTACACTTAACCCTTACAAGGATATCAGTATGACCACCTACAAGCTTGCCTGTAAGTTTTTAATCAGGTTGTTGAATAAACAATTAACTGCAGTTTCCATGTTAGGTAAAAGTTGTATCTTGCTCAGTAAGGACTGCCTCTACTAATTGATGTCATTATAATTGCACACCCACATCCACCCACACATCCACCCACTCAGAATAATAGGATATTGGGTAAGGGATTGTCATTATCCTCACCCATTTTTATCATGGTGGCCTCACTGTTCTCCTGGATATGAAACAACAACAACAACAACAACAAGTCATCACAAGGAGGCTTCACAGGCAAGGGGACAACCCCCCAACTTACAGAAATGCTGTATTTTGCAGCTTACCCATAGTCGTAAGATAACCCCATACCTACAATGTCAAATTTTCTCCAACCACATGCTCTTGCACATCCTTCTACCTCATAACAAGAACACAGTTCATAGAACGCTTGCTCCCAACCAACCTGGATTAATTCCCCGTCAGTGTCCCATGTTGTCCCCCCCCACGCAAGACAAATTCCACGTCCTCTGGGTGCCGGTGGACTCAGTGGTTAAAGTATTTATAACCAGTCTTGACATAGCTGCAATAGGTGGAGCCATAATCATCTATAAACTAGTTTTATAGGTCTGGCTGGCTGGAATGGGTGGGCCGCACCAGCATCGGCAGGGAAAATTCCATGCCTTTCTCATTCTGTATTTACTACGGACCTCTCCGCCCCCCCCCCCTTCCCGTCCCTCTCCTCCCCAACCCTGGCCAGCTTGGACCATCAGGAATCCATAATTATAACCCAAAGGTTTGTTCACCAATAGCTGCCTCTCCTCCGTGATCAGCTTAAAACTTAGCAACCCTACCAGGGTTTCATTTAGAAATTTTTTAGAAAATTTTCCAAGGGGGGGGGGGGGGCAACTGGAGGAATCTGGATTTTAAGGGGGGGAGGGGAGGGAGGGCCATGACGGTGACAAAGTTTCTAATGAATTTTAGTAATACAGTTTCCAAGGGGGGGGGGGGGGGGGGGGGAAGGGGGGGCCAAAGGCCCCCCCTGCCCCCCTAAATGAAACCCTGCCTACTTAAGGTTGCTGGTGTGGGAACACATGAGAAAGTATTGTCACTAGCACTGGAATGCTAAAAAACAGGTCTCGATTCTTTCCAAAAGTATTTTGCACAAATATTGAAACAACAAAAGCTACTTCCTATATGCTGCACAATTATTAAGACACCGATGCCGAGACTATAGCAAAGCTGCAAGTTTTAGTCTTCTGTAAATGCATAACTAAAAACAAACTCCTCCTTCTATTTTACACCTATGCTACTCAAATCTTACACACACACAATGTGGTAAGGTGAGGGTAGTACAAAAAGTATTGTTCAATAGGTCGTCTGAATCCGAGAGAGATTACGAGTTAAAGTGTGGCACACATCAGTATTATCACTGGTTGTAGTTTATAGTTAAAGTGTGGCACATGTCAGTATTATCACTGGTTGTAGTTAGAGTTAAAGTGTGGCACATGTCAGTATTATCACTGGTTGTAGTTTATAGTTAAAGTGTGGCACATGTCAGTATTATCACTGGTTGTAGTTAGAGTTAAAGTGTGGCACATGTCAGTATTATCACTGGTTGTAGTTAGAGTTAAAGTGTGGCACATGTCAGTATTATCACTGGTTGTAGTTAGAGTTAAAGTGTGGCACATGTCAGTATCATCTCTGGTTGTAGTTAGAGTTAAAGTGTGGCACATGTCAGTATTATCACTGGTTGTAGTTAGAGTTAAAGTGTGGCACACATCAGTATCATGCCTGGTAGTAGTTAGAGTTAAAGTGTGGCACATGTCAGTATCATCTCTGGTTGTAGTTAGAGTTAAAGTGTGGCACATGTCAGTATTATCACTGGTTGTAGTTTAGAGTTAAAGTGTGGCACATGTCAGTATTATCACTGGTTGTAGTTAGAGTTAAAGTGTGGCACATGTCAGTATTATCACTGGTTGTAGTTAGAGTTAAAGTGTGGCACATGTCAGTATCATCTCTGGTTGTAGTTAGAGTTAAAGTGTGGCACATGTCAGTATTATCACTGGTTGTAGTTAGAGTTAAAGTGTGGCACACATCAGTATCATGCCTGGTAGTAGTTAGAGTTAAAGTGTGGCACATGTCAGTATCATCTCTGGTTGTAGTTAGAGTTAAAGTGTGGCACATGTCAGTATTATCACTGGTTGTAGTTTAGAGTTAAAGTGTGGCACATGTCAGTATCATCTCTGGTTGTAGTTAGAGTTAAAGTGTGGCACATGTCAGTATTATCACTGGTTGTAGTTAGAGTTAAAGTGTGGCACATGTCAGTATCATCTCTGGTTGTAGTTAGAGTTAAAGTGTGGCACATGTCAGTATTATCACTGGTTGTAGTTAGAGTTAAAGTGTGGCACACATCAGTATCATGCCTGGTAGTAGTTAGAGTTAAAGTGTGGCACATGTCAGTATCATCTCTGGTTGTAGTTAGAGTTAAAGTGTGGCACATGTCAGTATTATCACTGGTTGTAGTTTAGAGTTAAAGTGTGGCACATGTCAGTATTATCACTGGTTGTAGTTAGAGTTAAAGTGTGGCACATGTCAGTATTATCACTGGTTGTAGTTAGAGTTAAAGTGTGGTACATGTCAGTATTATCACTGGTTGTAGTTAGAGTTAAAGTGTGGCACACATCAGTATCATGCCTGGTAGTAGTTAGAGTTAAAGTGTGGCACATGTCAGTATTATCACTGGTTGTAGTTAGAGTTAAAGTGTGGC